>JAWNPJ010000018.1:0-106429 GCA_035047585.1 Drosophila monieri
ACTAAACGGATAAAATTCGTGTTTTTAAGCTCGAGATTGGTTAGGACTGGCCACAGGCATTATTTTTGACCAAAATCTACGAAATTTCATAAGTGTCGGCCGACTATATACGAAATATCATAGGTGTCGGCTGACTTCATTTCATAGCTAATATATATATAATTGATTGGATATGGCATAAAATTCGTGTTTTTAATCTCGAGATTGGTTCGGACTGTCCACAGGCATTATTTTTTACTAAAATCTACGAAATTTCATAAGTGTCGGATGACTAAATTTCATAGCTGCCATTCAGCTAATTGATCGAAAACGGCATATAATTCGTGTTTTTAAGCTCGAGATTGGTTAGGACTGTCCACAGGCATTATTTTTGAGCAAAATCTACGAAATTTCATAAGTGTCGGCCGACTATATAGGAAATATCATAAGTGTCGGCTGACTTCATTTCATAGCTAATATATATAAAATTGATTGGAAACGGCATAAAATTCGTGTTTTTAATCTCGAGATTGGTTGGGACTGTCCACAGGCATTATTTTTTACTAAAATCTACGAAATTTCATAAGTGTCGGATGACTAAATTTCATAGCTGCCATTCAGCTAATTGATCGAAAACGGCATACAATTCGTGTTTTTAAGCTCGAGATTGGTTAGGACTGTCCACAGGCATTATTTTTGACCAAAATCTACGAAATTTCATAAGTGTCGGCCGACTATATACGAAATATCATAGGTGTCGGCTGACTTCATTTCATAGCTAATATATATATAATTGATTGGATATGGCATAAAATTCGTGTTTTTAATCTCGAGATTGGTTCGGACTGTCCACAGGCATTATTTTTTACTAAAATCTACGAAATTTCATAAGTGTCGGATGACTAAATTTCATAGCTGCCATTCAGCTAATTGATCGAAAACGGCATAATTCGTGTTTTTAAGCTCGAGATTGGTTAGGACTGTCCACAGGCATTATTTTTGAGCAAAATCTACGAAATTTCATAAGTGTCGGCCGACTATATAGGAAATATCATAAGTGTCGGCTGACTTCATTTCATAGCTAATATATATATAATTGATTGGAAATGGCATAAAATTCGTGTTTTTAATCTCGAGATTGGTTCGGACTGTCCACAGGCATTATTTTTTACTAAAATCTACGAAATTTCATAAGTGTCGGATGACTAAATTTCATAGCTGCCATTCAGCTAATTGATCGAAAACGGCATACAATTCGTGTTTTTAAGCTCGAGATTGGTTCGGACTGTCCACAGGCATTATTTTTGACCAAAATCTACGGAATTTCATAAGTGTCGGCCGACTATATACGAAATATCATAAGTGTCGGCTGACTTCATTTCATAGCTAATATATGTATAATTGATTGGAAACGGCATAAAATTCGTGTTTTTAATGTCGAGATTAGTTGGGACTGTCCACAGGCATTATTTTTGACCAAAATCTACGAAATTTCATAAGTGTCGGCCGACTATATACGAAATATCATAAGTTTCGGCTGACTTCATTTCATAGCTAATATATATATAATTGATTGGAAATGGCATAAAATTCGTGTTTTTAATCTCGAGATTGGTTCGGACTGTCCACAGGCATTATTTTTGACCAAAATCTACGGAATTTCATAAGTGTCGGCCGACTATATACGAAATATCATAAGTGTCGGCTGACTTCATTTCATAGCTAATATATGTATAATTGATTGGAAACGGCATAAAATTCGTGTTTTTAATGTCGAGATTAGTTGGGACTGTCCACAGTCATTATTTTTGACCAAAATCTACGAAATTTCATAAGTGTCGGCCGACTATATACGAAATATCATAAGTGTCGGCTGACTTCATTTCATAGCTAATATATGTATAATTGATTGGAAACGGCATAAAATTCGTGTTTTTAATGTCGAGATTAGTTGGGACTGTCCACAGGCATTATTTTTGACCAAAATCTACGAAATTTCATAAGTGTCGGCCGACTATATACGAAATATCATAAGTGTCGGCTGACTTCATTTCATAGCTAATAAATATATAATTGATTGGAAATGGCATAAAATTCGTGTTTTTAATCTCGAGATTGGTTCGGACTGTCCACAGGCATTATTTTTTACTAAAATCTACGAAATTTCATAAGTGTCGGATGACTAAATTTCATAGCTGCCATTTAGCTAATTGATCGAAAACGGCATACAATTCGTGTTTTTAAGCTCGAGATTGGTTAGGACTGTCCACAGGCATTATTTTTGAGCAAAATCTACGAAATTTCATAAGTGTCGGCCGACTATATAGGAAATATCATAAGTGTCGGCTGACTTCATTTCATAGCTAATATATATATAATTGATTGGATATGGCATAAAATTCGTGTTTTTAATCTCGAGATTGGTTCGGACTGTCCACAGGCATTATTTTTTACTAAAATCTACGAAATTTCATAAGTGTCGGATGACTAAATTTCATAGCTGCCATTCAGCTAATTGATCGAAAACGGCATAATTCGTGTTTTTAAGCTCGAGATTGGTTAGGACTGTCCACAGGCATTATTTTTGAGCAAAATCTACGAAATTTCATAAGTGTCGGCCGACTATATAGGAAATATCATAAGTGTCGGCTGACTTCATTTCATAGCTAATATATATATAATTGATTGGAAATGGCATAAAATTCGTGTTTTTAATCTCGAGATTGGTTCGGACTGTCCACAGGCATTATTTTTTACTAAAATCTACGAAATTTCATAAGTGTCGGATGACTAAATTTCATAGCTGCCATTCAGCTAATTGATCGAAAACGGCATACAATTCGTGTTTTTAAGCTCGAGATTGGTTCGGACTGTCCACAGGCATTATTTTTGACCAAAATCTACGGAATTTCATAAGTGTCGGCCGACTATATACGAAATATCATAAGTGTCGGCTGACTTCATTTCATAGCTAATATATGTATAATTGATTGGAAACGGCATAAAATTCGTGTTTTTAATGTCGAGATTAGTTGGGACTGTCCACAGGCATTATTTTTGACCAAAATCTACGAAATTTCATAAGTGTCGGCCGACTATATACGAAATATCATAAGTTTCGGCTGACTTCATTTCATAGCTAATATATATATAATTGATTGGAAATGGCATAAAATTCGTGTTTTTAATCTCGAGATTGGTTCGGACTGTCCACAGGCATTATTTTTGACCAAAATCTACGGAATTTCATAAGTGTCGGCCGACTATATACGAAATATCATAAGTGTCGGCTGACTTCATTTCATAGCTAATATATGTATAATTGATTGGAAACGGCATAAAATTCGTGTTTTTAATGTCGAGATTAGTTGGGACTGTCCACAGTCATTATTTTTGACCAAAATCTACGAAATTTCATAAGTGTCGGCCGACTATATACGAAATATCATAAGTGTCGGCTGACTTCATTTCATAGCTAATATATGTATAATTGATTGGAAACGGCATAAAATTCGTGTTTTTAATGTCGAGATTAGTTGGGACTGTCCACAGGCATTATTTTTGACCAAAATCTACGAAATTTCATAAGTGTCGGCCGACTATATACGAAATATCATAAGTGTCGGCTGACTTCATTTCATAGCTAATAAATATATAATTGATTGGAAATGGCATAAAATTCGTGTTTTTAATCTCGAGATTGGTTCGGACTGTCCACAGGCATTATTTTTTACTAAAATCTACGAAATTTCATAAGTGTCGGATGACTAAATTTCATAGCTGCCATTTAGCTAATTGATCGAAAACGGCATACAATTCGTGTTTTTAAGCTCGAGATTGGTTAGGACTGTCCACAGGCATTATTTTTGAGCAAAATCTACGAAATTTCATAAGTGTCGGCCGACTATATAGGAAATATCATAAGTGTCGGCTGACTTCATTTCATAGCTAATATATATAAAATTGATTGGAAACGGCATAAAATTCGTGTTTTTAATCTCGAGATTGGTTGGGACTGTCCACAGGCATTATTTTTTACCAAAATCTACGAAATTTCATAAGTGTCGGATGACTAAATTTCATAGCTGCCATTCAGCTAATTGATCGAAAACGGCATACAATTCGTGTTTTTAAGCTCGAGATTGGTTAGGACTGTCCACAGGCATTATTTTTGACCAAAATCTACGAAATTTCATAAGTGTCGGCCGACTATATACGAAATATCATAGGTGTCGGCTGACTTCATTTCATAGCTAATATATATATAATTGATTGGATATGGCATAAAATTCGTGTTTTTAATCTCGAGATTGGTTCGGACTGTCCACAGGCATTATTTTTTACTAAAATCTACGAAATTTCATAAGTGTCGGATGACTAAATTTCATAGCTGCCATTCAGCTAATTGATCGAAAACGGCATACAATTCGTGTTTTTAAGCTCGAGATTGGTTAGGACTGTCCACAGGCATTATTTTTGAGCAAAATCTACGAAATTTCATAAGTGTCGGCCGACTATATAGGAAATATCATAAGTGTCGGCTGACTTCATTTCATAGCTAATATATATAAAATTGATTGGAAACGGCATAAAATTCGTGTTTTTAATCTCGAGATTGGTTGGGACTGTCCACAGGCATTATTTTTTACCAAAATCTACGAAATTTCATAAGTGTCGGATGACTAAATTTCATAGCTGCCATTCAGCTAATTGATCGACAATTCGTGTTTTTAAGCTCGAGATTGGTTAGGACTGTCCACAGGCATTATTTTTGACCAAAATCTACGAAATTTCATAAGTGTCGGCCGACTATATACGAAATATCATAGGTGTCGGCTGACTTCATTTCATAGCTAATATATATATAATTGATTGGATATGGCATAAAATTCGTGTTTTTAATCTCGAGATTGGTTCGGACTGTCCACAGGCATTATTTTTTACTAAAATCTACGAAATTTCATAAGTGTCGGATGACTAAATTTCATAGCTGCCATTCAGCTAATTGATCGAAAACGGCATACAATTCGTGTTTTTAAGCTCGAGATTGGTTAGGACTGTCCACAGGCATTATTTTTGAGCAAAATCTACGAATTTTCATAAGTGTCGGCCGACTATATAGGAAATATCATAAGTGTCGGCTGACTTCATTTCATAGCTAATATATATAAAATTGATTGGAAACGGCATAAAATTCGTGTTTTTAATCTCGAGATTGGTTGGGACTGTCCACAGGCATTATTTTTTACTAAAATCTACGAAATTTCATAAGTGTCGGATGACTAAATTTCATAGCTGCCATTCAGCTAATTGATCGAAAACGGCATACAATTCGTGTTTTTAAGCTCGAGATTGGTTAGGACTGTCCACAGGCATTATTTTTGACCAAAATCTACGAAATTTCATAAGTGTCGGCCGACTATATACGAAATATCATAGGTGTCGGCTGACTTCATTTCATAGCTAATATATATATAATTGATTGGATATGGCATAAAATTCGTGTTTTTAATCTCGAGATTGGTTCGGACTGTCCACAGGCATTATTTTTTACTAAAATCTACGAAATTTCATAAGTGTCGGATGACTAAATTTCATAGCTGCCATTCAGCTAATTGATCGAAAACGGCATACAATTCGTGTTTTTAAGCTCGAGATTGGTTAGGACTGTCCACAGGCATTATTTTTGACCAAAATCTACGAAATTTCATAAGTGTCGGCCGACTATATAGGAAATATCATAAGTGTCGGCTGACTTCATTTCATAGCTAATATATGTATAATTGATTGGAAACGGCATAAAATTCGTGTTTTTAATGTCGAGATTGGTTGGGACTGTCCACAGGCATTATTTTTGACCAAAATCTACGAAATTTCATAAGTGTCGGCCGACTATATACGAAATATCATAAGTGTCGGCTGACTTCATTTCATAGCTAATAAATATATAATTGATTGGAAATGGCATAAAATTCGTGTTTTTAATCTCGAGATTGGTTCGGACTGTCCACAGGCATTATTTTTTACTAAAATCTACGAAATTTCATAAGTGTCCGATGACTAAATTTCATAGCTGCCATTTAGCTAATTGATCGAAAACGGCATACAATTCGTGTTTTTAAGCTCGAGATTGGTTAGGACTGTCCACAGGCATTATTTTTGAGCAAAATCTACGAAATTTCATAAGTGTCGGCCGACTATATAGGAAATATCATAAGTGTCGGCTGACTTCATTTCATAGCTAATATATATAAAATTGATTGGAAACGGCATAAAATTCGTGTTTTTAATCTCGAGATTGGTTGGGACTGTCCACAGGCATTATTTTTTACCAAAATCTACGAAATTTCATAAGTGTCGGATGACTAAATTTCATAGCTGCCATTCAGCTAATTGATCGAAAACGGCATACAATTCGTGTTTTTAAGCTCGAGATTGGTTAGGACTGTCCACAGGCATTATTTTTGACCAAAATCTACGAAATTTCATAAGTGTCGGCCGACTATATACGAAATATCATAGGTGTCGGCTGACTTCATTTCATAGCTAATATATATATAATTGATTGGAAATGGCATAAAATTCGTGTTTTTAATCTCGAGATTGGTTCGGACTGTCCACAGGCATTATTTTTTACTAAAATCTACGAAATTTCATAAGTGTCGGATGACTAAATTTCATAGCTGCCATTCAGCTAATTGATCGAAAACGGCATACAATTCGTGTTTTTAAGCTCGAGATTGGTTCGGACTGTCCACAGGCATTATTTTTTACCAAAATCTACGAAATTTCATAAGTGTCGGCCGACTATATACGAAATATCATAAGTGTCGGCTGACTTCATTTCATAGCTAATATATATATAATTGATTGGAAATGGCATAAAATTCGTGTTTTTAATCTCGAGATTGGTTCGGACTGTCCACAGGCATTATTTTTTACTAAAATCTACGAAATTTCATAAGTGTCGGATGACTAAATTTCATAGCTGCCATTTAGCTAATTGATCGAAAACGGCATACAATTCGTGTTTTTAAGCTCGAGATTGGTTCGGACTGTCCACAGGCATTATTTTTGAGCAAAATCTACAAAATTTCATAAGTGTCGGCCGACTATATACGAAATATCATAGGTGTCGGCTGACTTCATTTCATAGCTAATATATATATAATTGATTGGATATGGCATAAAATTCGTGTTTTTAATCTCGAGATTGGTTCGGACTGTCCACAGGCATTATTTTTTACTAAAATCTACGAAATTTCATAAGTGTCGGATGACTAAATTTCATAGCTGCCATTCAGCTAATTGATCGAAAACGGCATACAATTCGTGTTTTTAAGCTCGAGATTAGTTAGGACTGTCCACAGGCATTATTTTTGACCAAAATCTACGAAATTTCATAAGTGTCGGCCGACTATATAGGAAATATCATAAGTGTCGGCTGACTTCATTTCATAGCTAATATATATAAAATTGATTGGAAACGGCATAAAATTCGTGTTTTTAATCTCGAGATTGGTTGGGACTGTCCACAGGCATTATTTTTTACCAAAATCTACGAAATTTCATAAGTGTCGGATGACTAAATTTCATAGCTGCCATTCAGCTAATTGATCGAAAACGGCATACAATTCGTGTTTTTAAGCTCGAGATTGGTTAGGACTGTCCACAGGCATTATTTTTGAGCAAAATCTACGAAATTTCATAAGTGTCGGCCGACTATATACGAAGTATCATAGGTGTCGGCTGACTTCATTTCATAGCTAATATATATATAATTGATCGAAAACGGCATACAATTCGTGTTTTTAAGCTCGAGATTGGTTCGGACTGTCCACAGGCATTATTTTTGACCAAAATCTACGAAATTTCATAAGTGTCGGCCGACTATATAGGAAATATCATAGGTGTCGGCTGACTTCATTTCATAGCTAATATATATAAAATTGATTGGAAACGGCATAAAATTCGTGTTTTTAATCTCGAGATTGGTTGGGACTGTCCACAGGCATTATTTTTTACCAAAATCTACGAAATTTCATAAGTGTCGGATGACTAAATTTCATAGCTGCCATTCAGCTAATTGATCGAAAACGGCATACAATTCGTGTTTTTAAGCTCGAGATTGGTTAGGACTGTCCACAGGCATTATTTTTGAGCAAAATCTACGAAATTTCATAAGTGTCGGCCGACTATATACGAAATATCATAGGTGTCGGCTGACTTCATTTCATAGCTAATATATATATAATTGATTGGAAACGGCATAAAATTCGTGTTTTTAATCTCGAGATTGGTTCGGACTGTCCACAGGCATTATTTTTTACTAAAATCTACGAAATTTCATAAGTGTCGGATGACTAAATTTCATAGCTGCCATTCAGCTAATTGATCGAAAACGGCATACAATTCGTGTTTTTAAGCTCGAGATTAGTTAGGACTGTCCACAGGCATTATTTTTGACCAAAATCTACGAAATTTCATAAGTGTCGGCCGACTATATAGGAAATATCATAAGTGTCGGCTGACTTCATTTCATAGCTAATATATATAAAATTGATTGGAAACGGCATAAAATTCGTGTTTTTAAGCTCGAGATTAGTTAGGACTGTCCACAGGCATTATTTTTGACCAAAATCTACGAAATTTCATAAGTGTCGGCCGACTATATACGAAATATCATAAGTGTCGGCTGACTTCATTTCATAGCTAATATATATAAAATTGATTGGAAACGGCATAAAATTCGTGTTTTTAAGCTCGAGATTAGTTAGGACTGTCCACAGGCATTATTTTTGACCAAAATCTACGAAATTTCATAAGTGTCGGCCGACTATATACGAAATATCATAAGTGTCGGCTGACTTCATTTCATAGCTAATATATATAAAATTGATTGGAAACGGCATAAAATTCGTGTTTTTAAGCTCGAGATTAGTTAGGACTGTCCACAGGCATTATTTTTGACCAAAATCTACGAAATTTCATAAGTGTCGGCCGACTATATACGAAATATCATAAGTGTCGGCTGACTTCATTTCATAGCTAATATATATATAATTGATTGGAAATGGCATAAAATTCGTGTTTTTAATCTCGAGATTGGTTCGGACTGTCCACAGGCATTATTTTTTACTAAAATCTACGAAATTTCATAAGTGTCGGATGACTAAATTTCATAGCTGCCATTCAGCTAATTGATCGAAAACGGCATACAATTCGTGTTTTTAAGCTCGAGATTAGTTAGGACTGTCCACAGGCATTATTTTTGACCAAAATCTACGAAATTTCATAAGTGTCGGCCGACTATATAGGAAATATCATAAGTGTCGGCTGACTTCATTTCATAGCTAATATATATAAAATTGATTGGAAACGGCATAAAATTCGTGTTTTTAAGCTCGAGATTAGTTAGGACTGTCCACAGGCATTATTTTTGACCAAAATCTACGAAATTTCATAAGTGTCGGCCGACTATATACGAAATATCATAAGTGTCGGCTGACTTCATTTCATAGCTAATATATATATAATTGATTGGAAATGGCATAAAATTCGTGTTTTTAATCTCGAGATTGGTTCGGACTGTCCACAGGCATTATTTTTTACTAAAATCTACGAAATTTCATAAGTGTCGGATGACTAAATTTCATAGCTGCCATTCAGCTAATTGATCGAAAACGGCATACAATTCGTGTTTTTAAGCTCGAGATTGGTTAGGAATGTCCACAGGCATTATTTTTGACCAAAATCTACGAAATTTCATAAGTGTCGGCCGACTATATACGAAATATCATAGGTGTCGGCTGACTTCATTTCATAGCTAATATATATATAATTGATTGGATATGGCATAAAATTCGTGTTTTTAATCTCGAGATTGGTTCGGACTGTCCACAGGCATTATTTTTTACTAAAATCTACGAAATTTCATAAGTGTCGGATGACTAAATTTCATAGCTGCCATTCAGCTAATTGATCGAAAACGGCATACAATTCGTGTTTTTAAGCTCGAGATTAGTTAGGACTGTCCACAGGCATTATTTTTGACCAAAATCTACGAAATTTCATAAGTGTCGGCCGACTATATAGGAAATATCATAAGTGTCGGCTGACTTCATTTCATAGCTAATATATATATAATTGATTGGAAATGGCATAAAATTCGTGTTTTTAATCTCGAGATTGGTTCGGACTGTCCACAGGCATTATTTTTTACTAAAATCTACGAAATTTCATAAGTGTCGGATGACTAAATTTCATAGCTGCCATTCAGCTAATTGATCGAAAACGGCATACAATTCGTGTTTTTAAGCTCGAGATTAGTTAGGACTGTCCACAGGCATTATTTTTGACCAAAATCTACGAAATTTCATAAGTGTCGGCCGACTATATAGGAAATATCATAAGTGTCGGCTGACTTCATTTCATAGCTAATATATATAAAATTGATTGGAAACGGCATAAAATTCGTGTTTTTAAGCTCGAGATTAGTTAGGACTGTCCACAGGCATTATTTTTGACCAAAATCTACGAAATTTCATAAGTGTCGGCCGACTATATACGAAATATCATAAGTGTCGGCTGACTTCATTTCATAGCTAATATATATATAATTGATTGGAAATGGCATAAAATTCGTGTTTTTAATCTCGAGATTGGTTCGGACTGTCCACAGGCATTATTTTTTACTAAAATCTACGAAATTTCATAAGTGTCGGATGACTAAATTTCATAGCTGCCATTCAGCTAATTGATCGAAAACGGCATACAATTCGTGTTTTTAAGCTCGAGATTGGTTAGGAATGTCCACAGGCATTATTTTTGACCAAAATCTACGAAATTTCATAAGTGTCGGCCGACTATATACGAAATATCATAGGTGTCGGCTGACTTCATTTCATAGCTAATATATATATAATTGATTGGATATGGCATAAAATTCGTGTTTTTAATCTCGAGATTGGTTCGGACTGTCCACAGGCATTATTTTTTACTAAAATCTACGAAATTTCATAAGTGTCGGATGACTAAATTTCATAGCTGCCATTCAGCTAATTGATCGAAAACGGCATACAATTCGTGTTTTTAAGCTCGAGATTGGTTAGGACTGTCCACAGGCATTATTTTTGACCAAAATCTACGAAATTTCATAAGTGTCGGCCGACTATATACGAAATATCATAAGTGTCGGCTGACTTCATTTCATAGCTAATATATATATAATTGATTGGAAATGGCATAAAATTCGTGTTTTTAATCTCGAGATTGGTTCGGACTGTCCACAGGCATTATTTTTTACTAAAATCTACGAAATTTCATAAGTGTCGGATGACTAAATTTCATAGCTGCCATTCAGCTAATTGATCGAAAACGGCATACAATTCGTGTTTTTAAGCTCGAGATTGGTTCGGACTGTCCACAGGCATTATTTTTTACCAAAATCTACGAAATTTCATAAGTGTCGGCCGACTATATACGAAATATCATAAGTGTCGGCTGACTTCATTTCATAGCTAATATATATATAATTGATTGGAAACGGCATAAAATTCGTGTTTTTAATGTCGAGATTGGTTGGGACTGTCCACAGGCATTATTTTTGACCAAAATCTACGAAATTTCATAAGTGTCGGCCGACTATATACGAAATATCATAAGTGTCGGCTGACTTCATTTCATAGCTAATATATATATAATTGATTGGAAATGGCATAAAATTCGTGTTTTTAATCTCGAGATTGGTTCGGACTGTCCACAGGCATTATTTTTTACTAAAATCTACGAAATTTCATAAGTGTCGGATGACTAAATTTCATAGCTGCCATTTAGCTAATTGATCGAAAACGGCATACAATTCGTGTTTTTAAGCTCGAGATTGGTTAGGACTGTCCACAGGCATTATTTTTGAGCAAAATCTACAAAATTTCATAAGTGTCGGCCGACTATATACGAAATATCATAGGTGTCGTCTGACTTCATTTCATAGCTAATATATATATAATTGATTGGATATGGCATAAAATTCGTGTTTTTAATCTCGAGATTGGTTCGGACTGTCCACAGGCATTATTTTTTACTAAAATCTACGAAATTTCATAAGTGTCGGATGACTAAATTTCATAGCTGCCATTCAGCTAATTGATCGAAAACGGCATACAATTCGTGTTTTTAAGCTCGAGATTAGTTAGGACTGTCCACAGGCATTATTTTTGACCAAAATCTACGAAATTTCATAGGTGTCGGCAGACTATATAGGAAATATCATAAGTGTCGGCTGACTTCATTTCATAGCTAATATATATAAAATTGATTGGAAACGGCATAAAATTCGTGTTTTTAATCTCGAGATTGGTTGGGACTGTCCACAGGCATTATTTTTTACCAAAATCTACGAAATTTCATAAGTGTCGGATGACTAAATTTCATAGCTGCCATTCAGCTAATTGATCGAAAACGGCATACAATTCGTGTTTTTAAGCTCGAGATTGGTTAGGACTGTCCACAGGCATTATTTTTGACCAAAATCTACGAAATTTCATAAGTGTCGGCCGACTATATACGAAGTATCATAGGTGTCGGCTGACTTCATTTCATAGCTAATATATATATAATTGATTGGAAACGGCATAAAATTCGTGTTTTTAATCTCGAGATTGGTTGGGACTGTCCACAGGCATTATTTTTGACCAAAATCTACGAAATTTCATAAGTGTCGGCCGACTATATACGAAATATCATAAGTGTCGGCTGACTTCATTTCAAAGCTAATATATATATAATTGATTGGAAATGGCATAAAATTCGTGTTTTTAATCTCGAGATTGGTTCGGACTGTCCACAGGCATTATTTTTTACTAAAATCTACGAAATTTCATAAGTGTCGGATGACTAAATTTCATAGCTGCCATTTAGCTAATTGATCGAAAACGGCATACAATTCGTGTTTTTAAGCTCGAGATTGGTTAGGACTGTCCACAGGCATTATTTTTGAGCAAAATCTACGAAATTTCATAAGTGTCGGCCGACTATATACGAAATATCATAGGTGTCGGCTGACTTCATTTCATAGCTAATATATATATAATTGATTGGATATGGCATAAAATTCGTGCTTTTAATCTCGAGATTGGTTCGGACTGTCCACAGGCATTATTTTTTACTAAAATCTACGAAATTTCATAAGTGTCGGATGACTAAATTTCATAGCTGCCATTCAGCTAATTGATCGAAAACGGCATACAATTCGTGTTTTTAAGCTCGAGATTGGTTCGGACTGTCCACAGGCATTATTTTTGACCAAAATCTACGAAATTTCATAAGTGTCGGCCGACTATATAGGAAATATCATAAGTGTCGGCTGACTTCATTTCATAGCTAATATATATAAAATTGATTGGAAACGGCATAAAATTCGTGTTTTTAATCTCGAGATTGGTTCGGACTGTCCACAGGCATTATTTTTTACTAAAATCTACGAAATTTCATAAGTGTCGGATGACTAAATTTCATAGCTGCCATTCAGCTAATTGATCGAAAACGGCATACAATTCGTGTTTTTAAGCTCGAGATTAGTTAGGACTGTCCACAGGCATTATTTTTGACCAAAATCTACGAAATTTCATAAGTGTCGGCCGACTATATAGGAAATATCATAAGTGTCGGCTGACTTCATTTCATAGCTAATATATATAAAATTGATTGGAAACGGCATAAAATTCGTGTTTTTAAGCTCGACATTAGTTAGGACTGTCCACAGGCATTATTTTTGACCAAAATCTACGAAATTTCATAAGTGTCGGCCGACTATATACGAAATATCATAGGTGTCGGCTGACTTCATTTCATAGCTAATATATATAAAATTGATTGGAAACGGCATAAAATTCGTGTTTTTAAGCTCGAGATTAGTTAGGACTGTCCACAGGCATTATTTTTGACCAAAATCTACGAAATTTCATAAGTGTCGGCCGACTATATACGAAATATCATAAGTGTCGGCTGACTTCATTTCATAGCTAATATATATATAATTGATTGGAAATGGCATAAAATTCGTGTTTTTAATCTCGAGATTGGTTCGGACTGTCCACAGGCATTATTTTTTACCAAAATCTACGAAATTTCATAAGTGTCGGCCGACTATATACGAAATATCATAAGTGTCGGCTGACTTCATTTCATAGCTAATAAATATATAATTGATTGGAAATGGCATAAAATTCGTGTTTTTAATCTCGAGATTGGTTCGGACTGTCCACAGGCATTATTTTTTACTAAAATCTACGAAATTTCATAAGTGTCCGATGACTAAATTTCATAGCTGCCATTTAGCTAATTGATCGAAAACGGCATACAATTCGTGTTTTTAAGCTCGAGATTGGTTAGGACTGTCCACAGGCATTATTTTTGAGCAAAATCTACGAAATTTCATAAGTGTCGGCCGACTATATAGGAAATATCATAAGTGTCGGCTGACTTCATTTCATAGATAATATATATAAAATTGATTGGAAACGGCATAAAATTCGTGTTTTTAATCTCGAGATTGGTTGGGACTGTCCACAGGCATTATTTTTTACCAAAATCTACGAAATTTCATAAGTGTCGGATGACTAAATTTCATAGCTGCCATTCAGCTAATTGATCGAAAACGGCATACAATTCGTGTTTTTAAGCTCGAGATTGGTTAGGACTGTCCACAGGCATTATTTTTGACCAAAATCTACGAAATTTCATAAGTGTCGGCCGACTATATACGAAATATCATAGGTGTCGGCTGACTTCATTTCATAGCTAATATATATATAATTGATTGGAAATGGCATAAAATTCGTGTTTTTAATCTCGAGATTGGTTCGGACTGTCCACAGGCATTATTTTTTACTAAAATCTACGAAATTTCATAAGTGTCGGATGACTAAATTTCATAGCTGCCATTTAGCTAATTGATCGAAAACGGCATACAATTCGTGTTTTTAAGCTCGAGATTGGTTAGGACTGTCCACAGGCATTATTTTTGAGCAAAATCTACGAAATTTCATAAGTGTCGGCCGACTATATACGAAATATCATAGGTGTCGGCTGACTTCATTTCATAGCTAATATATATATAATTGATTGGATATGGCATAAAATTCGTGCTTTTAATCTCGAGATTGGTTCGGACTGTCCACAGGCATTATTTTTTACTAAAATCTACGAAATTTCATAAGTGTCGGATGACTAAATTTCATAGCTGCCATTCAGCTAATTGATCGAAAACGGCATACAATTCGTGTTTTTAAGCTCGAGATTGGTTCGGACTGTCCACAGGCATTATTTTTGACCAAAATCTACGAAATTTCATAAGTGTCGGCCGACTATATAGGAAATATCATAAGTGTCGGCTGACTTCATTTCATAGCTAATATATATAAAATTGATTGGAAACGGCATAAAATTCGTGTTTTTAATCTCGAGATTGGTTGGGACTGTCCACAGGCATTATTTTTTACCAAAATCTACGAAATTTCATAAGTGTCGGATGACTAAATTTCATAGCTGCCATTCAGCTAATTGATCGAAAACGGCATACAATTCGTGTTTTTAAGCTCGAGATTGGTTAGGACTGTCCACAGGCATTATTTTTGAGCAAAATCTACGAAATTTCATAAGTGTCGGCCGACTATATACGAAATATCATAGGTGTCGGCTGACTTCATTTCATAGCTAATATATATATAATTGATTGGAAACGGCATAAAATTCGTGTTTTTAATCTCGAGATTGGTTCGGACTGTCCACAGGCATTATTTTTTACTAAAATCTACGAAATTTCATAAGTGTCGGATGACTAAATTTCATAGCTGCCATTCAGCTAATTGATCGAAAACGGCATACAATTCGTGTTTTTAAGCTCGAGATTGGTTGGGACTGTCCACAGGCATTATTTTTTACCAAAATCTACGAAATTTCATAAGTGTCGGCCGACTATATACGAAATATCCTAAGTGTCGGCTGACTTCATTTCATAGCTAATATATATATAATTAATTGGAAATGGCATAAAATTCGTGTTTTTAATCTCGAGATTGGTTGGGACTGTCCACAGGCATTATTTTTGACCAAAATCTACGAAATTTCATGTGTCGGATGACTAAATTTCATAGCTGCCATTTAGCTAATTGATCGAAAACGGCATACAATTGGTGTTTTTTATCTCGAGATTGGTTGGGACTGTCCACAGGCATTATTTTTGACCAAAATCTACGAAATTTCATAAGTGTCGGATGACTAAATTTCATAGCTGCCATTTAGCTAATTGATCGAAAATGGCATACAATTCGTGTTTTTATCTCGAGATTGGTTGGGACTGTCCACAGGCATTATTTTTGACCAAAATCTACGAAATTTCATAAGTGTCGGATGACTAAATTTCATAGCTGCCATTTAGCTAATTGATCGAAAACGGCATACAATTCGTGTTTTTAAGCTCCAGATTGGTTGGGACTGTTCACAGGCATTATTTTTGACCAAAATCTACGAAATTTCATGTGTCGGATGACTAAATTTCATAGCTGCCATTTAGCTAATTGATCGAAAACGGCATACAATTCGTGTTTTTAAGCTCCAGATTGGTTAGGACTGTCCACAGGCATTATTTTTGACCAAAATCTACGAAATTTCATAAGTGTCGGATGACTAAATTTCATAGCTGCCATTCAGCTAATTGATCGAAAACGGCATAAAATTCGTGTTTTTAAGCTCGAGATTGGTTAGGACTGTCCACAGGCATTATTTTTGAGCAAAATCTACGAAATTTCATAAGTGTCGGCCGACTATATACGAAATATCATAGGTATCGGCTGACTTCATTTCATAGCTAATATATATATAATTGATTGGAAACGGCATAAAATTCGTGTTTTTAATCTCGAGATTGGTTCGGACTGTCCACAGGCATTATTTTTTACTAAAATCTACGAAATTTCATAAGTGTCGGATAAATAAATTTCATAGCTGCCATTCAGCTAATTGATCGAAAACGGCATACAATTCGTGTTTTTAAGCTCGAGATTAGTTAGGACTGTCCACAGGCATTATTTTTGACCAAAATCTACGAAATTTCATAAGTGTCGGCCGACTATATAGGAAATATCATAAGTGTCGGCTGACTTCATTTCATAGCTAATATATATAAAATTGATTGGAAACGGCATAAAATTCGTGTTTTTAATCTCGAGATTGGTTGGGACTGTCCACAGGCATTATTTTTTACCAAAATCTACGAAATTTCATAAGTGTCGGATGACTAAATTTCATAGCTTCCATTCAGCTAATTGATCGAAAACGGCATACAATTCGTGTTTTTAAGCTCGAGATTGGTTAGGACTGTCCACAGGCATTATTTTTTACCAAAATCTACGAAATTTCATAAGTGTCGGATGACTAAATTTCATAGCTGCCATTCAGCTAATTGATCGAAAACGGCATACAATTCGTGTTTTTAAGCTCGAGATTGGTTAGGACTGTCCACAGGCATTATTTTTGAGCAAAATCTACGAAATTTCATAAGTGTCGGCCGACTATATACGAAATATCATAAGTGTCGGCTGACTTCATTTCAAAGCTAATATATATATAATTGATTGGAAATGGCATAAAATTCGTGTTTTTAATCTCGAGATTGGTTCGGACTGTCCACAGGCATTATTTTTTACTAAAATCTACGAAATTTCATTAGTGTCGGATGACTAAATTTCATAGCTGCCATTCAGCTAATTGATCGAAAACGGCATACAATTCGTGTTTTTAAGCTCGAGATTGGTTAGGACTGTCCACAGGCATTATTTTTGAGCAAAATCTACGAAATTTCATAAGTGTCGGCCGACTATATACGAAATATCATAGGTGTCGGCTGACTTCATTTCATAGCTAATATATATATAATTGATTGGATATGGCATAAAATTCGTGCTTTTAATCTCGAGATTGGTTCGGACTGTCCACAGGTATTATTTTTTACTAAAATCTACGAAATTTCATAAGTGTCGGATGACTAAATTTCATAGCTGCCATTCAGCTAATTGATCGAAAACGGCATACAATTCGTGTTTTTAAGCTCGAGATTGGTTCGGACTGTCCACAGGCATTATTTTTGACCAAAATCTACGAAATTTCATAAGTGTCGGCCGACTATATAGGAAATATCATAAGTGTCGGCTGACTTCATTTCATAGCTAATATATATAAAATTGATTGGAAACGGCATAAAATTCGTGTTTTTAATCTCGAGATTGGTTGGGACTGTCCACAGGCATTATTTTTTACTAAAATCTACGAAATTTCATAAGTGTCGGATGACTAAATTTCATAGCTGCCATTCAGCTAATTGATCGAAAACGGCATACAATTCGTGTTTTTAAGCTCGAGATTGGTTAGGACTGTCCACAGGCATTATTTTTGAGCAAAATCTACGAAATTTCATAAGTGTCGGCCGACTATATACGAAATATCATAGGTATCGGCTGACTTCATTTCATAGCTAATATATATATAATTGATTGGAAACGGCATAAAATTCGTGTTTTTAATCTCGAGATTGGTTCGGACTGTCCACAGGCATTATTTTTTACTAAAATCTACGAAATTTCATAAGTGTCGGATAACTAAATTTCATAGCTGCCATTCAGCTAATTGATCGAAAACGGCATACAATTCGTGTTTTTAAGCTCGAGATTAGTTAGGACTGTCCACAGGCATTATTTTTGACCAAAATCTACGAAATTTCATAAGTGTCGGCCGACTATATAGGAAATATCATAAGTGTCGGCTGACTTCATTTCATAGCTAATATATATAAAATTGATTGGAAACGGCATAAAATTCGTGTTTTTAATCTCGAGATTGGTTGGGACTGTCCACAGGCATTATTTTTTACCAAAATCTACGAAATTTCATAAGTGTCGGATGACTAAATTTCATAGCTTCCATTCAGCTAATTGATCGAAAACGGCATACAATTCGTGTTTTTAAGCTCGAGATTGGTTAGGACTGTCCACAGGCATTATTTTTTACCAAAATCTACGAAATTTCATAAGTGTCGGATGACTAAATTTCATAGCTGCCATTCAGCTAATTGATCGAAAACGGCATACAATTCGTGTTTTTAAGCTCGAGATTAGTTAGGACTGTCCACAGGCATTATTTTTGACCAAAATCTACGAAATTTCATAAGTGTCGGCCGACTATATAGGAAATATCATAAGTGTCGGCTGACTTCATTTCATAGCTAATATATATATAATTGATTGGAAATGGCATAAAATTCGTGTTTTTAATCTCGAGATTGGTTCGGACTGTCCACAGGCATTATTTTTTACTAAAATCTACGAAATTTCATTAGTGTCGGATGACTAAATTTCATAGCTGCCATTCAGCTAATTAATCGAAAACGGCATACAATTCGTGTTTTTAAGCTCGAGATTGGTTAGGACTGTCCACAGGCATTATTTTTGAGCAAAATCTACGAAATTTCATAAGTGTCGGCCGACTATATACGAAATATCATAGGTGTCGGCTGACTTCATTTCATAGCTAATATATATATAATTGATTGGATATGGCATAAAATTCGTGCTTTTAATCTCGAGATTGGTTCGGACTGTCCACAGGTATTATTTTTTACTAAAATCTACGAAATTTCATAAGTGTCGGATGACTAAATTTCATAGCTGCCATTCAGCTAATTGATCGAAAACGGCATACAATTCGTGTTTTTAAGCTCGAGATTGGTTCGGACTGTCCACAGGCATTATTTTTGACCAAAATCTACGAAATTTCATAAGTGTCGGCCGACTATATAGGAAATATCATAAGTGTCGGCTGACTTCATTTCATAGCTAATATATATAAAATTGATTGGAAACGGCATAAAATTCGTGTTTTTAATCTCGAGATTGGTTGGGACTGTCCACAGGCATTATTTTTTACTAAAATCTACGAAATTTCATAAGTGTCGGATGACTAAATTTCATAGCTGCCATTCAGCTAATTGATCGAAAACGGCATACAATTCGTGTTTTTAAGCTCGAGATTGGTTAGGACTGTCCACAGGCATTATTTTTGAGCAAAATCTACGAAATTTCATAAGTGTCGGCCGACTATATACGAAATATCATAGGTGTCGGCTGACTTCATTTCATAGCTAATATATATATAATTGATTGGAAACGGCATAAAATTCGTGTTTTTAATCTCGAGATTGGTTCGGACTGTCCACAGGCATTATTTTTTACTAAAATCTACGAAATTTCATAAGTGTCGGATGACTAAATTTCATAGCTGCCATTCAGCTAATTGATCGAAAACGGCATACAATTCGTGTTTTTAAGCTCGAGATTAGTTAGGACTGTCCACAGGCATTATTTTTGACCAAAATCTACGAAATTTCATAAGTGTCGGCCGACTATATAGGAAATATCATAAGTGTCGGCTGACTTCATTTCATAGCTAATATATATAAAATTGATTGGAAACGGCATAAAATTCGTGTTTTTAATGTCGAGATTGGTTGGGACTGTCCACAGGCATTATTTTTGACCAAAATCTACGAAATTTCATAAGTGTCGGCCGACTATATACGAAATATCATAAGTGTCGGCTGACTTCATTTCATAGCTAATATATATATAATTGATTGGAAATGGCATAAAATTCGTGTTTTTAATCTCGAGATTGGTTCGGACTGTCCACAGGCATTATTTTTTACTAAAATCTACGAAATTTCATAAGTGTCGGATGACTAAATTTCATAGCTGCCATTTAGCTAATTGATCGAAAACGGCATACAATTCGTGTTTTTAAGCTCGAGATTGGTTAGGACTGTCCACAGGCATTATTTTTGAGCAAAATCTACAAAATTTCATAAGTGTCGGCCGACTATATACGAAATATCATAGGTGTCGGCTGACTTCATTTCATAGCTAATATATATATAATTGATTGGATATGGCATAAAATTCGTGTTTTTAATCTCGAGATTGGTTCGGACTGTCCACAGGCATTATTTTTTACCAAAATCTACGAAATTTCATAAGTGTCGGATGACTAAATTTCATAGCTGCCATTCAGCTAATTGATCGAAAACGGCATACAATTCGTGTTTTTAAGCTCGAGATTGGTTAGGACTGTCCACAGGCATTATTTTTGACCAAAATCTACGAAATTTCATAAGCGTCGGCCGACTATATACGAAGTATCATAGGTGTCGGCTGACTTCATTTCATAGCTAATATATATATAATTGATTGGAAACGGCATAAAATTCGTGTTTTTAATCTCGAGATTGGTTGGGACTGTCCACAGGCATTATTTTTGACCAAAATCTACGAAATTTCATAAGTGTCGGCCGACTATATACGAAATATCATAAGTGTCGGCTGACTTCATTTCAAAGCTAATATATATATAATTGATTGGAAATGGCATAAAATTCGTGTTTTTAATCTCGAGATTGGTTCGGACTGTCCACAGGCATTATTTTTTACTAAAATCTACGAAATTTCATAAGTGTCGGATGACTAAATTTCATAGCTGCCATTCAGCTAATTGATCGAAAACGGCATACAATTCGTGTTTTTAAGCTCGAGATTGGTTAGGACTGTCCACAGGCATTATTTTTGAGCAAAATCTACGAAATTTCATAAGTGTCGGCCGACTATATACGAAATATCATAGGTGTCGGCTGACTTCATTTCATAGCTAATATATATATAATTGATTGGAAACGGCATAAAATTCGTGTTTTTAATCTCGAGATTGGTTCGGACTGTCCACAGGCATTATTTTTTACTAAAATCTACGAAATTTCATAAGTGTCGGATGACTAAATTTCATAGCTGCCATTCAGCTAATTGATCGAAAACGGCATACAATTCGTGTTTTTAAGCTCGAGATTAGTTAGGACTGTCCACAGGCATTATTTTTGACCAAAATCTACGAAATTTCATAAGTGTCGGCCGACTATATAGGAAATATCATAAGTGTCGGCTGACTTCATTTCATAGCTAATATATATAAAATTGATTGGAAACGGCATAAAATTCGTGTTTTTAATGTCGAGATTGGTTGGGACTGTCCACAGGCATTATTTTTGACCAAAATCTACGAAATTTCATAAGTGTCGGCCGACTATATACGAAATATCATAAGTGTCGGCTGACTTCATTTCATAGCTAATATATATATAATTGATTGGAAATGGCATAAAATTCGTGTTTTTAATCTCGAGATTGGTTCGGACTGTCCACAGGCATTATTTTTTACTAAAATCTACGAAATTTCATAAGTGTCGGATGACTAAATTTCATAGCTGCCATTTAGCTAATTGATCGAAAACGGCATACAATTCGTGTTTTTAAGCTCGAGATTGGTTAGGACTGTCCACAGGCATTATTTTTGAGCAAAATCTACAAAATTTCATGTGTCGGCCGACTATATACGAAATATCATAGGTGTCGGCTGACTTCATTTCATAGCTAATATATATATAATTGATTGGATATGGCATAAAATTCGTGTTTTTAATCTCGAGATTGGTTCGGACTGTCCACAGGCATTATTTTTTACCAAAATCTACGAAATTTCATAAGTGTCGGATGACTAAATTTCATAGCTGCCATTCAGCTAATTGATCGAAAACGGCATACAATTCGTGTTTTTAAGCTCGAGATTGGTTAGGACTGTCCACAGGCATTATTTTTGACCAAAATCTACGAAATTTCATAAGCGTCGGCCGACTATATACGAAGTATCATAGGTGTCGGCTGACTTCATTTCATAGCTAATATATATATAATTGATTGGAAACGGCATAAAATTCGTGTTTTTAATCTCGAGATTGGTTGGGACTGTCCACAGGCATTATTTTTGACCAAAATCTACGAAATTTCATAAGTGTCGGCCGACTATATACGAAATATCATAAGTGTCGGCTGACTTCATTTCAAAGCTAATATATATATAATTGATTGGAAATGGCATAAAATTCGTGTTTTTAATCTCGAGATTGGTTCGGACTGTCCACAGGCATTATTTTTTACTAAAATCTACGAAATTTCATAAGTGTCGGATGACTAAATTTCATAGCTGCCATTCAGCTAATTGATCGAAAACGGCATACAATTCGTGTTTTTAAGCTCGAGATTGGTTAGGACTGTCCACAGGCATTATTTTTGAGCAAAATCTACGAAATTTCATAAGTGTCGGCCGACTATATACGAAATATCATAGGTGTCGGCTGACTTCATTTCATAGCTAATATATATATAATTGATTGGATATGGCATAAAATTCGTGCTTTTAATCTCGAGATTGGTTCGGACTGTCCACAGGCATTATTTTTTACTAAAATCTACGAAATTTCATAAGTGTCGGATGACTAAATTTCATAGCTGCCATTCAGCTAATTGATCGAAAACGGCATACAATTCGTGTTTTTAAGCTCGAGATTGGTTCGGACTGTCCACAGGCATTATTTTTGACCAAAATCTACGAAATTTCATAAGTGTCGGCCGACTATATAGGAAATATCATAAGTGTCGGCTGACTTCATTTCATAGCTAATATATATAAAATTGATTGGAAACGGCATAAAATTCGTGTTTTTAATCTCGAGATTGGTTGGGACTGTCCACAGGCATTATTTTTTACCAAAATCTACGAAATTTCATAAGTGTCGGATGACTAAATTTCATAGCTGCCATTCAGCTAATTGATCGAAAACAGCATACAATTCGTGTTTTTAAGCTCGAGATTGGTTAGGACTGTCCACAGGCATTATTTTTGAGCAAAATCTACGAAATTTCATAAGTGTCGGCCGACTATATACGAAATATCATAGGTGTCGGCTGACTTCATTTCATAGCTAATATATATATAATTGATTGGAAACGGCATAAAATTCGTGTTTTTAATCTCGAGATTGGTTCGGACTGTCCACAGGCATTATTTTTTACTAAAATCTACGAAATTTCATAAGTGTCGGATGACTAAATTTCATAGCTGCCATTCAGCTAATTGATCGAAAACGGCATACAATTCGTGTTTTTAAGCTCGAGATTAGTTAGGACTGTCCACAGGCATTATTTTTGACCAAAATCTACGAAATTTCATAAGTGTCGGCCGACTATATAGGAAATATCATAAGTGTCGGCTGACTTCATTTCATAGCTAATATATATAAAATTGATTGGAAACGGCATAAAATTCGTGTTTTTAAGCTCGAGATTAGTTAGGACTGTCCACAGGCATTATTTTTGACCAAAATCTACGAAATTTCATAAGTGTCGGCCGACTATATACGAAATATCATAAGTGTCGGCTGACTTCATTTCATAGCTAATATATATAAAATTGATTGGAAACGGCATAAAATTCGTGTTTTTAAGCTCGAGATTAGTTAGGACTGTCCACAGGCATTATTTTTGACCAAAATCTACGAAATTTCATAAGTGTCGGCCGACTATATACGAAATATCATAAGTGTCGGCTGACTTCATTTCATAGCTAATATATATATAATTGATTGGAAATGGCATAAAATTCGTGTTTTTAATCTCGAGATTGGTTCGGACTGTCCATAGGCATTATTTTTTACTAAAATCTACGAAATTTCATAAGTGTCGGATGACTAAATTTCATAGCTGCCATTCAGCTAATTGATCGAAAACGGCATACAATTCGTGTTTTTAAGCTCGAGATTGGTTCGGACTGTCCACAGGCATTATTTTTGACCAAAATCTACGAAATTTCATAAGTGTCGGCCGACTATATAGGAAATATCATAAGTGTCGGCTGACTTCATTTCATAGCTAATATATATAAAATTGATTGGAAACGGCATAAAATTCGTGTTTTTAATCTCGAGATTGGTTGGGACTGTCCACAGGCATTATTTTTTACCAAAATCTACGAAATTTCATAAGTGTCGGATGACTAAATTTCATAGCTGCCATTCAGTTAATTGATCGAAAACGGCATACAATTCGTGTTTTTAAGCTCGAGATTGGTTAGGACTGTCCACAGGCATTATTTTTGAGCAAAATCTACGAAATTTCATAAGTGTCGGCCGACTATATACGAAATATCATAGGTGTCGGCTGACTTCATTTCATAGCTAATATATATATAATTGATTGGAAACGGCATAAAATTCGTGTTTTTAATCTCGAGATTGGTTCGGACTGTCCACAGGCATTATTTTTTACTAAAATCTACGAAATTTCATAAGTGTCGGATGACTAAATTTCATAGCTGCCATTCAGCTAATTGATCGAAAACGGCATACAATTCGTGTTTTTAAGCTCGAGATTAGTTAGGACTGTCCACAGGCATTATTTTTGACCAAAATCTACGAAATTTCATAAGTGTCGGCCGACTATATAGGAAATATCATAAGTGTCGGCTGACTTCATTTCATAGCTAATATATATAAAATTGATTGGAAACGGCATAAAATTCGTGTTTTAAAGCTCGAGATTAGTTAGGACTGTCCACAGGCATTATTTTTGACCAAAATCTACGAAATTTCATAAGTGTCGGCCGACTATATACGAAATATCATAAGTGTCGGCTGACTTCATTTCATAGCTAATATATATAAAATTGATTGGAAACGGCATAAAATTCGTGTTTTTAAGCTCGAGATTAGTTAGGACTGTCCACAGGCATTATTTTTGACCAAAATCTACGAAATTTCATAAGTGTCGGCCGACTATATACGAAATATCATAAGTGTCGGCTGACTTCATTTCATAGCTAATATATATATAATTGATTGAAAATGGCATAAAATTCGTGTTTTTAATCTCGAGATTGGTTCGGACTGTCCATAGGCATTATTTTTTACTAAAATCTACGAAATTTCATAAGTGTCGGATGACTAAATTTCATAGCTGCCATTCAGCTAATTGATCGAAAACGGCATACAATTCGTGTTTTTAAGCTCGAGATTAGTTAGGACTGTCCACAGGCATTATTTTTGACCAAAATCTACGAAATTTCATAAGTGTCGGCCGACTATATAGGAAATATCATAAGTGTCGGCTGACTTCATTTCATAGCTAATATATATATAATTGATTGGAAATGGCATAAAATTCGTGTTTTTAATCTCGAGATTGGTTCGGACTGTCCACAGGCATTATTTTTTACCAAAATCTACGAAATTTCATAAGTGTCGGATGACTAAATTTCATAGCTGCCATTCAGCTAATTGATCGAAAACGGCATACAATTCGTGTTTTTAAGCTCGAGATTGGTTAGGACTGTCCACAGGCATTATTTTTGACCAAAATCTACGAAATTTCATAAGTGTCGGCCGACTATATAGGAAATATCATAAGTGTCGGCTGACTTCATTTCATAGCTAATATATATAAAATTGATTGGAAACGGCATAAAATTCGTGTTTTTAAGCTCGAGATTAGTTAGGACTGTCCACAGGCATTATTTTTGACCAAAATCTACGAAATTTCATAAGTGTCGGCCGACTATATACGAAATATCATAGGTGTCGGCTGACTTCATTTCATAGCTAATATATATATAATTGATTGGAAACGGCATAAAATTCGTGTTTTTAATCTCGAGATTGGTTCGGACTGTCCACAGGCATTATTTTTTACTAAAATCTACGAAATTTCATAAGTGTCGGATAACTAAATTTCATAGCTGCCATTCAGCTAATTGATCGAAAACGGCATACAATTCGTGTTTTTAAGCTCGAGATTGGTTAGGACTGTCCACAGGCATTATTTTTGACCAAAATCTACGAAATTTCATAAGTGTCGGCCGACTATATAGGAAATATCATAAGTGTCGGCTGACTTCATTTCATAGCTAATATATATAAAATTGATTGGAAACGGCATAAAATTCGTGTTTTTAATCTCGAGATTGGTTGGGACTGTCCACAGGCATTATTTTTTACCAAAATCTACGAAATTTCATAAGTGTCGGATGACTAAATTTCATAGCTGCCATTCAGCTAATTGATCGAAAACGGCATACAATTCGTGTTTTTAAGCTCGAGATTGGTTAGGACTGTCCACAGGCATTATTTTTGACCAAAATCTACGAAATTTCATAAGTGTCGGCCGACTATATACGAAGTATCATAGGTGTCGGCTGACTTCATTTCATAGCTAATATATATATAATTGATTGGAAACGGCATAAAATTCGTGTTTTTAATCTCGAGATTGGTTGGGACTGTCTACAGGCATTATTTTTGACCAAAATCTACGAAATTTCATAAGTGTCGGCCGACTATATACGAAATATCATAGGTGTCGGCTGACTTCATTTCATAGCTAATATATATATAATTGATTGGATATGGCATAAAATTCGTGCTTTTAATCTCGAGATTGGTTCGGACTGTCCACAGGCATTATTTTTTACTAAAATCTACGAAATTTCATAAGTGTCGGATGACTAAATTTCATAGCTGCCATTCAGCTAATTGATCGAAAACGGCATACAATTCGTGTTTTTAAGCTCGAGATTGGTTCGGACTGTCCACAGGCATTATTTTTGACCAAAATCTACGAAATTTCATAAGTGTCGGCCGACTATATAGGAAATATCATAAGTGTCGGCTGACTTCATTTCATAGCTAATATATATAAAATTGATTGGAAACGGCATAAAATTCGTGTTTTTAATCTCGAGATTGGTTGGGACTGTCCACAGGCATTATTTTTTACCAAAATCTACGAAATTTCATAAGTGTCGGATGACTAAATTTCATAGCTGCCATTCAGCTAATTGATCGAAAACGGCATACAATTCGTGTTTTTAAGCTCGAGATTGGTTAGGACTGTCCACAGGCATTATTTTTGAGCAAAATCTACGAAATTTCATAAGTGTCGGCCGACTATATACGAAATATCATAAGTGTCGGCTGACTTCATTTCAAAGCTAATATATATATAATTGATTGGAAATGGCATAAAATTCGTGTTTTTAATCTCGAGATTGGTTCGGACTGTCCACAGGCATTATTTTTTACTAAAATCTACGGAATTTCATAAGTGTCGGATGACTAAATTTCATAGCTGCCATTTAGCTAATTGATCGAAAACGGCATACAATTCGTGTTTTTAAGCTCGAGATTGGTTAGGACTGTCCACAGGCATTATTTTTGAGCAAAATCTACGAAATTTCATAAGTGTCGGCCGACTATATACGAAATATCATAGGTGTCGGCTGACTTCATTTCATAGCTAATATATATATAATTGATTGGATATGGCATAAAATTCGTGCTTTTAATCTCGAGATTGGTTCGGACTGTCCACAGGTATTATTTTTTACTAAAATCTACGAAATTTCATAAGTGTCGGATGACTAAATTTCATAGCTGCCATTCAGCTAATTGATCGAAAACGGCATACAATTCGTGTTTTTAAGCTCGAGATTGGTTCGGACTGTCCACAGGCATTATTTTTGACCAAAATCTACGAAATTTCATAAGTGTCGGCCGACTATATAGGAAATATCATAAGTGTCGGCTGACTTCATTTCATAGCTAATATATATAAAATTGATTGGAAACGGCATAAAATTCGTGTTTTTAATGTCGAGATTGGTTGGGACTGTCCACAGGCATTATTTTTGACCAAAATCTACGAAATTTCATAAGTGTCGGCCGACTATATACGAAATATCATAAGTGTCGGCTGACTTCATTTCATAGCTAATATATATAAAATTGATTGGAAACGGCATAAAATTCGTGTTTTTAATCTCGAGATTGGTTCGGACTGTCCACAGGCATTATTTTTTACTAAAATCTACGAAATTTCATAAGTGTCGGATGACTAAATTTCATAGCTGCCATTCAGCTAATTGATCGAAAACGGCATACAATTCGTGTTTTTAAGCTCGAGATTGGTTAGGACTGTCCACAGGCATTATTTTTGAGCAAAATCTACGAAATTTCATAAGTGTCGGCCGACTATATACGAAATATCATAGGTGTCGGCTGACTTCATTTCAT
The DNA here is from genome assembly GCA_035047585.1 of Drosophila monieri. Taxonomy (NCBI): domain Eukaryota; kingdom Metazoa; phylum Arthropoda; class Insecta; order Diptera; family Drosophilidae; genus Drosophila; species Drosophila monieri. The sequence continues at coordinate 29,030 of JAWNPJ010000018.1, forward strand.
AGCTAATATATATATAATTGATTGGAAACGGCATAAAATTCGTGTTTTTAATCTCGAGATTGGTTCGGACTGTCCACAGGCATTATTTTTTACTAAAATCTACGAAATTTCATAAGTGTCGGATGACTAAATTTCATAGCTGCCATTCAGCTAATTGATCGAAAACGGCATACAATTCGTGTTTTTAAGCTCGAGATTAGTTAGGACTGTCCACAGGCATTATTTTTGACCAAAATCTACGAAATTTCATAAGTGTCGGCCGACTATATAGGAAATATCATAAGTGTCGGCTGACTTCATTTCATAGCTAATATATATAAAATTGATTGGAAACGGCATAAAATTCGTGTTTTTAATGTCGAGATTGGTTGGGACTGTCCACAGGCATTATTTTTGACCAAAATCTACGAAATTTCATAAGTGTCGGCCGACTATATACGAAATATCATAAGTGTCGGCTGACTTCATTTCATAGCTAATATATATATAATTGATTGGAAATGGCATAAAATTCGTGTTTTTAATCTCGAGATTGGTTCGGACTGTCCACAGGCATTATTTTTTACTAAAATCTACGAAATTTCATAAGTGTCGGATGACTAAATTTCATAGCTGCCATTTAGCTAATTGATCGAAAACGGCATACAATTCGTGTTTTTAAGCTCGAGATTGGTTAGGACTGTCCACAGGCATTATTTTTGAGCAAAATCTACAAAATTTCATAAGTGTCGGCCGACTATATACGAAATATCATAGGTGTCGGCTGACTTCATTTCATAGCTAATATATATATAATTGATTGGATATGGCATAAAATTCGTGTTTTTAATCTCGAGATTGGTTCGGACTGTCCACAGGCATTATTTTTTACTAAAATCTACGAAATTCATAAGTGTCGGATGACTAAATTTCATAGCTGCCATTCAGCTAATTGATCGAAAACGGCATACAATTCGTGTTTTTAAGCTCGAGATTAGTTAGGACTGTCCACAGGCATTATTTTTGACCAAAATCTACGAAATTTCATAAGTGTCGGCCGACTATATAGGAAATATCATAAGTGTCGGCTGACTTCATATCATAGCTAATATATATAAAATTGATTGGAAACGGCATAAAATTCGTGTTTTTAATCTCGAGATTGGTTGGGACTGTCCACAGGCATTATTTTTTACCAAAATCTACGAAATTTCATAAGTGTCGGATGACTAAATTTCATAGCTGCCATTCAGCTAATTGATCGAAAACGGCATACAATTCGTGTTTTTAAGCTCGAGATTGGTTAGGACTGTCCACAGGCATTATTTTTGACCAAAATCTACGAAATTTCATAAGTGTCGGCCGACTATATACGAAGTATCATAGGTGTCGGCTGACTTCATTTCATAGCTAATATATATATAATTGATTGGAAACGGCATAAAATTCGTGTTTTTAATCTCGAGATTGGTTGGGACTGTCCACAGGCATTATTTTTTACCAAAATCTACGAAATTTCATAAGTGTCGGCCGACTATATACGAAATATCATAAGTGTCGGCTGACTTCATTTCAAAGCTAATATATATATAATTGATTGGAAACGGCATAAAATTCGTGTTTTTAATGTCGAGATTGGTTGGGACTGTCCACAGGCATTATTTTTGAGCAAAATCTACGAAATTTCATAAGTGTCGGCCGACTATATACGAAATATCATAGGTGTCGGCTGACTTCATTTCATAGCTAATATATATATAATTGATTGGAAACGGCATAAAATTCGTGTTTTTAATCTCGAGATTGGTTGGGACTGTCCACAGGCATTATTTTTTACCAAAATCTACGAAATTTCATAAGTGTCGGATGACTAAATTTCATAGCTGCCATTCAGCTAATTGATCGAAAACGGCATACAATTCGTGTTTTTAAGCTCGAGATTGGTTAGGACTGTCCACAGGCATTATTTTTGACCAAAATCTACGAAATTTCATAAGTGTCGGCCGACTATATACGAAATATCATAAGTGTCGGCTGACTTCATTTCAAAGCTAATATATATATAATTGATTGGAAATGGCATAAAATTCGTGTTTTTAATCTCGAGATTGGTTCGGACTGTCCACAGGCATTATTTTTTACTAAAATCTACGAAATTTCATAAGTGTCGGATGACTAAATTTCATAGCTGCCATTTAGCTAATTGATCGAAAACGGCATACAATTCGTGTTTTTAAGCTCGAGATTGGTTAGGACTGTCCACAGGCATTATTTTTGAGCAAAATCTACGAAATTTCATAAGTGTCGGCCGACTATATACGAAATATCATAGGTGTCGGCTGACTTCATTTCATAGCTAATATATATATAATTGATTGGATATGGCATAAAATTCGTGCTTTTAATCTCGAGATTGGTTCGGACTGTCCACAGGCATTATTTTTTACTAAAATCTACGAAATTTCATAAGTGTCGGATGACTAAATTTCATAGCTGCCATTCAGCTAATTGATCGAAAACGGCATACAATTCGTGTTTTTAAGCTCGAGATTGGTTCGGACTGTCCACAGGCATTATTTTTGACCAAAATCTACGAAATTTCATAAGTGTCGGCCGACTATATAGGAAATATCATAAGTGTCGGCTGACTTCATTTCATAGCTAATATATATAAAATTGATTGGAAACGGCATAAAATTCGTGTTTTTAATCTCGAGATTGGTTGGGACTGTCCACAGGCATTATTTTTTACCAAAATCTACGAAATTTCATAAGTGTCGGATGACTAAATTTCATAGCTGCCATTCAGCTAATTGATCGAAAACGGCATACAATTCGTGTTTTTAAGCTCGAGATTGGTTAGGACTGTCCACAGGCATTATTTTTGAGCAAAATCTACGAAATTTCATAAGTGTCGGCCGACTATATACGAAATATCATAGGTGTCGGCTGACTTCATTTCATAGCTAATATATATATAATTGATTGGAAACGGCATAAAATTCGTGTTTTTAATCTCGAGATTGGTTCGGACTGTCCACAGGCATTATTTTTTACTAAAATCTACGAAATTTCATAAGTGTCGGATGACTAAATTTCATAGCTGCCATTCAGCTAATTGATCGAAAACGGCATACAATTCGTGTTTTTAAGCTCGAGATTAGTTAGGACTGTCCACAGGCATTATTTTTGACCAAAATCTACGAAATTTCATAAGTGTCGGCCGACTATATAGGAAATATCATAAGTGTCGGCTGACTTCATTTCATAGCTAATATATATAAAATTGATTGGAAACGGCATAAAATTCGTGTTTTTAAGCTCGAGATTAGTTAGGACTGTCCACAGGCATTATTTTTGACCAAAATCTTCGAAATTTCATAAGTGTCGGCCGACTATATACGAAATATCATAAGTGTCGGCTGACTTCATTTCATAGCTAATATATATATAATTGATTGGAAATGGCATAAAATTCGTGTTTTTAATCTCGAGATTGGTTCGGACTGTCCATAGGCATTATTTTTTACTAAAATCTACGAAATTTCATAAGTGTCGGATGACTAAATTTCATAGCTGCCATTCAGCTAATTGATCGAAAACGGCATACAATTCGTGTTTTTAAGCTCGAGATTGGTTCGGAGTGTCCACAGGCATTATTTTTGACCAAAATCTACGAAATTTCATAAGTGTCGGCCGACTATATAGGAAATATCATAAGTGTCGGCTGACTTCATTTCATAGCTAATATATATAAAATTGATTGGAAACGGCATAAAATTCGTGTTTTTAATCTCGAGATTGGTTGGGACTGTCCACAGGCATTATTTTTTACCAAAATCTACGAAATTTCATAAGTGTCGGATGACTAAATTTCATAGCTGCCATTCAGCTAATTGATCGAAAACGGCATACAATTCGTGTTTTTAAGCTCGAGATTGGTTAGGACTGTCCACAGGCATTATTTTTGAGCAAAATCTACGAAATTTCATAAGTGTCGGCCGACTATATACGAAATATCATAGGTGTCGGCTGACTTCATTTCATAGCTAATATATATATAATTGATTGGAAACGGCATAAAATTCGTGTTTTTAATCTCGAGATTGGTTCGGACTGTCCACAGGCATTATTTTTTACTAAAATCTACGAAATTTCATAAGTGTCGGATGACTAAATTTCATAGCTGCCATTCAGCTAATTGATCGAAAACGGCATACAATTCGTGTTTTTAAGCTCGAGATTAGTTAGGACTGTCCACAGGCATTATTTTTGACCAAAATCTACGAAATTTCATAAGTGTCGGCCGACTATATAGGAAATATCATAAGTGTCGGCTGACTTCATTTCATAGCTAATATATATAAAATTGATTGGAAACGGCATAAAATTCGTGTTTTTAAGCTCGAGATTAGTTAGGACTGTCCACAGGCATTATTTTTGACCAAAATCTTCGAAATTTCATAAGTGTCGGCCGACTATATACGAAATATCATAAGTGTCGGCTGACTTCATTTCATAGCTAATATATATAAAATTGATTGGAAACGGCATAAAATTCGTGTTTTTAAGCTCGAGATTAGTTAGGACTGTCCACAGGCATTATTTTTGACCAAAATCTACGAAATTTCATAAGTGTCGGCCGACTATATACGAAATATCATAAGTGTCGGCTGACTTCATTTCATAGCTAATATATATATAATTGATTGGATATGGCATAAAATTCGTGTTTTTAATCTCGAGATTGGTTCGGACTGTCCATAGGCATTATTTTTTACTAAAATCTACGAAATTTCATAAGTGTCGGATGACTAAATTTCATAGCTGCCATTCAGCTAATTGATCGAAAACGGCATACAATTCGTGTTTTTAAGCTCGAGATTAGTTAGGACTGTCCACAGGCATTATTTTTGACCAAAATCTACGAAATTTCATAAGTGTCGGCCGACTATATAGGAAATATCATAAGTGTCGGCTGACTTCATTTCATAGCTAATATATATATAATTGATTGGAAATGGCATAAAATTCGTGTTTTTAATCTCGAGATTGGTTCGGACTGTCCACAGGCATTATTTTTTACTAAAATCTACGAAATTTCATAAGTGTCGGATGACTAAATTTCATAGCTGCCATTCAGCTAATTGATCGAAAACGGCATACAATTCGTGTTTTTAAGCTCGAGATTAGTTAGGACTGTCCACAGGCATTATTTTTGACCAAAATCTACGAAATTTCATAAGTGTCGGCCGACTATATAGGAAATATCATAAGTGTCGGCTGACTTCATTTCATAGCTAATATATATAAAATTGATTGGAAACGGCATAAAATTCGTGTTTTTAAGCTCGAGATTAGTTAGGACTGTCCACAGGCATTATTTTTGACCAAAATCTACGAAATTTCATAAGTGTCGGCCGACTATATACGAAATATCATAAGTGTCGGCTGACTTCATTTCATAGCTAATATATATATAATTGATTGGAAATGGCATAAAATTCGTGTTTTTAATCTCGAGATTGGTTCGGACTGTCCACAGGCATTATTTTTTACTAAAATCTACGAAATTTCATAAGTGTCGGATGACTAAATTTCATAGCTGCCATTCAGCTAATTGATCGAAAACGGCATACAATTCGTGTTTTTAAGCTCGAGATTAGTTAGGACTGTCCACAGGCATTATTTTTGACCAAAATCTACGAAATTTCATAAGTGTCGGCCGACTATATACGAAATATCATAAGTGTCGGCTGACTTCATTTCATAGCTAATATATATATAATTGATTGGAAATGGCATAAAATTCGTGTTTTTAATCTCGAGATTGGTTCGGACTGTCCACAGGCATTATTTTTTACTAAAATCTACGAAATTTCATAAGTGTCGGCCGACTATATACGAAATATCATAAGTTGTAGCGTGCGGGTAAGCGCCTGGTTGACAGAACACTATGTATTTCAGGAAAGGGGTGCGTACTTTGTCTATGCTCGGGTCTAGCTCGCCGTGGCCGGGGTTCTTTCTCACCCGAAAATACAATTAATACTCACACACTAACAAAACAAATAGTACGCGATCAGATCTAAATTAAGCCAAAAAGGAGGAAGACAAAAAAATTACTAATACCAAATAAGCAAATAGAGTTGACCGACCGACAACCCAAAATTGACCAATCCATAGAGACAACTGAAAATAGAGGAGATCTGGGTGGAAATCACTCCCCTTTCTATACCCTCCCAACCATGACAATTTAGATAATAGAAATTGCCCCTTTTTCTGACCTAAAAGAAACTACATTGTATCATAGGGCATTAGAATGGGTACTAGACAGATAAGAAAAGATACTTAAGCAGACATATCAAAGTTCAGCATAAACATTTTTGTTGTTCTTTAATTTATAGGGAATTCAAAAAAAACAATAGGTTCCATTAAATTCAATAAAATTTGAACCATATGTACAAAACAAAATCTAACAAAACTTGAGCAAGAAGAAAAAAAAAAAAGAAGGCAACAAAAGAAAATAAATATATGATTTGGAAAATTTTAGTACACGCAGGTACACATAGTTAGTAATTCGTACTCGCAGGTACGTCAAAGGTTTGTACTCGCAGGTACATCATGTATATATATATATAAAACAATTTCATGTTAATTTCTTTTGGATTACTCACACACTTTTCACCAGCGTCGTTGTTGGGCCCAATTAGACGTCGATGAAGATGGAGATGTATATTTTATCATTAAGCTAGATCTTGGATTTAAAAGAAGTTCATTAATTTATTGGATTATATATATATAGATATGTATTTCTTTACGAGATGTAGCCAAATTTAGTTGCCGGGATATAAATTTACGTTACATTACTTAATATATATCATTATAACTATATTTATCTTTTAGGAATTAAACTTTGAGTTTTATGAATGAAAACAAAAATAACAGACAAGAAACACAAATCAGCTGTTTTGGTTGAGCTTAATTCAGAGCTTAGAGATAAGCCCTGATCAAATTCATTAACCCGTATGTGGGCGTTTATAGTTAGACAGTAACTAAACAAACAAAAAAAATCGTTAAAGTGATAGAATGCATCAATTAATTTATAAATTCATGAAAAATTTGGCACTATCTAGGAGAAATACTTAAGACACGATACTTAGATTGAACTGGTCTTCAAAAGGGTTATTATATAAATATTTTTTTATATAATATATAAAAAAAATATTTATAAAATATACAAAAGTTGGTTGAAATTTTCTTCCGCCACAGGTCAGGTCAAATTGGGGTTGTATCTTTTTTTTTTGTTTTTTCGGGGACCGCCGGTAGACAAGGCTTCAATTTCACTTCCAGAATCCCTCCATACAATAGAATAGGCCGTGGCCCAGGGAACCAAAGATATGAAGATGTTGCAGCAATGTTGACCACCTGCCACGTGGCCCTAAAGTAGATGAAGTAAGTATGTGGACTTTTCCTAGCGAAAATTCTTACCTCACTGAAAATTCACAACACTTTCACTGGCACTTTGCTTTGATTATTATTTAAATAAATGAAGTTAAAATCGCTTGCAGAATCAGTCTAATTGACTGTACTATTTTCCCGTTAGTTTGGGTTGATATTTTATTTCTTGGTCCGGCACGGACCGATGCTAATGCTTTCGACACTATCACTCAAAGGCGAAGAAGTTGGCTCGAGCTAGCATTTATTGACTAAGCACACGTGCATTTATCTAACGGTTCTAAGTTCAGCATCGATGTGTTGAGATTTAACGGCGCTATCGTATGATCAGCGAGCTTTCTTGTGTTTGAGTGAAACTTAAAAGTTTTAGAACATGGGTAGCTTGAGAAGTTCGGCAGACTATGAACTCCACACCCGCAAATAAAAGAGCTAGATATATCGAAGAACTTTTATTTGAAATCTATTGAGATTCAGGCCTTACTCATTTGCATTGAATATCTTTCAAATGATATACTCCTATACGATTATTTTTCTCATCACACAATTCATAATAGATCGGACTGATTTTCTTATGTACTGTGGCAGGTATAAAAGTTGGGGCAAGTTTTCTACTAAATTTCTTAATTGCACTGCTCTGTGTAAAGTTTCTTGCGAAAACACTATCGCCAACATTTAACTCGATCTTTCTACTTCTCAGGTTATAAATGCGAGCGTTAGCTTCGTGTGCCTTGTTTATGTTTTGTGTCGCAATCTGACGCACCATTTGCAGCATATCGGGCTGGCTCAACTTTGTGTCTTCGGAAAGTAGATTTAAGCTACGCAATAGTTTGTAGTCTTGACCGTGTAAGATCATGTTTTGGCCAAAAGCCATGAAATAAGGTGAGAACCCTAAACTGCGATGTAAGGAAGATCTTAGAGCTCCATTAATTGCGTTTAAATTTAAGTCCCAGTTGGTATGGTCTTTACCAATATAAGCTCGAATTGAGGTCAATACAGATCGATTAAGTCTTTCGCTAGCGTTAGCTTGAGGAGAATAAATGGCAGTGCATTTATGTGTAACTCCAAATCTAGTAAGAAATGCTTGAAAGAACGCTGAGCGAAATTGTGAGCCATTATCTGTAAGGATAGTCTCGGGAACTCCAAAGGTGTAGAAAATAACTGATTCTAAATAACTAGTTATTTTAGGGGCTGTAAATTGTTTTAGTGGACCAAGGAAGTGAAACTTTGTGTGGTGGTCTACCACTATCAACAATCCTATATTCCCTTGTTTTGTTCTTGGGTAAGGTCCCAACAAATCAACATACAATCTTTGAAATGGGCGATCTGACTTCATGGGCTTACCCATAGGTGGCTTCAGAGCGACGTTTGGACTTTTCGTACAACGACAAATATCGCAATTTCCAACAAACGCACGAATTTGGCTTACCATGCGAGGCCAAAATAAATATCTTTTCAGTTTTTCTACAGTTTTAGCCATTCCACAATGCGCTGCATTGGGCGGATTATGGGCCCGAGATAGAACTTCTGGAACAAGTTGCGAAGGAATCCAAAGTTTCCAATCATTATTTTACTGCACTTCATTTCCATTCGAAAATTCTGTTCTTTTATATACATAGCCATCTAAAACTTTAAGGTCAGGTAATTTTATTTCATTCTGCCGGATTCTGTGGATTAAATCCAAGTATTCCACCGTTTTAAAATGTTCGGATTGCAAATTAACAACTGGTCCCTCAAATTCAAATTCTTCAATTTCAGATTCCAGCTGTCTAGAAAGCGTATCGGCTACAACATTTTGGGTACCTTTACGATGAAAAATTTCAAAATTATATGCTTGAAGTTTCATTGACCACCGAGCTAACCATCCTGATAAATCTTTTTGGTTCATCAGCCATTTCAGTGACGCGTGATCAGTAACTACGCTAAACTGCTGACCTTCTATATACGGTCTAAACTTTTTTATACCTTTTATCACAGCTAGACATTCTAATTCCGAAACGGAGTAGTTTTTCTGCGCTTTAGTAAGTTTTTCCGACATAAAGGCTATCGGTAGCTCTACTTCGTCTCGTTTTTGAGCTAATACTGCACCAATGCCATAGCTGCTGGCATCGCAAAGCAAAATGAAAGGCTCATCAAAATTCGGGGTAATAAGAATAGGGGAAGAAATCAAATTATTTTTAAGCATATTAAATGCTTTTAAAGCCTCTGATCCTAAACTGAGACGAGAGTAAGGAGTGGACTGTATATTTTATTGATCTTGTCCGTTTTGCTGCCTAATTGGTACTGAAGAAAATTTACATTCTGTGGAACTTAAACATATGTGTAGGTATACATGATGTGGATTGTAAAGCTAGTGCATACAAAAAATATAAAGATGACACTATGAGCTAGATTCTAAGTTATGTTTCGATAGTTCCTAAACATCCCGGGCCGCCCTGAAACACGGTTTCTGAACGGGGTAATTCCGCTATTTTTGTTATTGGCCGGGTCACTTCTCCCGCTGCCATCTTGAGCCTGACCGCTCGAACCATAGTGTCCTTTCCTGGATAAGTGTCGATCACCTTCGCTAGATGCCATGATGCTGGTGGTGTGTTGGACTCCTTGACGAGCACAACGCTGCCGATTGAAATGTTGGGTGTTGTAGTGGTCCACTTAGGACGCTGCTGCAGACTTGTCAGATACTCCTGGTGCCATTGTTTCCAGAAGCCTTGGTACATAGATTGGATACTCTGCCAGTATCCCAGACGGCCCACAGGAATGTGGCCAAGATCCGCCTCCGGCATAGTCGTAAATGGTCTGCCGATAAGAAAATGGGCTGGTGATAGATAGTTGTCATCTGTATCTGAGGTGTAACATAGGGGTCGTGAGTTGACGACAGCACTGATCTGCGCAAGTAAGGTGCGCATTTGTTCATATGTAAGTATGGTGGTTCCAATTACTCGCCGAAGATGCAGTTTTACGCATCGAACCGCTGATTCCCATTTTCCCCCCCAATGCGGAGCACGTGGTGGGATGAATGTCCATTTTATCCCTTCATCTGCAAGAGTGTTCACGATGCGATCCTTGTGTTGAGATGAACTAAAGAGTTGTTGCATTTCATCGAGGGATCGCTTCGCTCCGATGAAATTTGTACCGTTGTCGCTGTACATCCGGTTGCATTTGCCTCGTATAGAGAAAAATCGTCGCAACGCTGCCAGAAATGTTTCTGTAGATAGGTCCGTGACGAGTTCAAGGTGGATCGCCGAAGTGACCATACAAACAAATAAGCAGATGTAGCCCTTACTGATGCGTGGCTTGCGCACCTTCGCGTCCTTCAGAAGGATGGGTCCTGCGTAGTCGCATCCAGTGTTTACGAATGGAAGTGCTTGCGTGATACGTATGCTCGGTAGATCATCCATACGTTGATGCATTGTGTGTTGCCTTTGCCGAAAGCAAGCCAGACAGTTGTGCGTGATTTTGCGTATCAAATTTCGTGCACCGAAAATCCAATACCTCTGCCGAACAATCACGAAGAGAGATGAGACTCCAGGATGGAGGTTGACACGATGCTCGTGATCTATGATCAAATAGGTGATCCGATGATTCTTCTGAAGCAAAATTGGATGTTTTGCCTCTGCTGACAACTGTGAATGTTGGATTCGTCCACCCACTCTTAACAGGTTGTCCTTGTCGATGATTGGTGAGAGCTTTATCAATTGAGATTGGTTCCCTAGAGCCTTGTTGGCGAGTATTAACTGGAATTCCTGTTGAAATCCAGCTTGAGCGTGTTGCAGCCATCGAATCCGTGCCGCATTGATCTCATCGAATGCTAGAGAAATCGATGCTTGTTTCGAGGATGGGTGTTTCATGCGGTGAATAAATCGCAAAACGTAACCAAGTGTGTGTATAAGCTTCGGCCAGGATGATGTGCGATTGAGAAGCTTATCCAAAGGGTTGTCCGTCGTGACAGTCATCTGCGCAGCTAAGCAGTTAGTCTTGACTTCGCTTTGCATGCGTTTGTCTGAAAGAGAAGAACAGTTGTGAGATTTGTTCAGCTTTGCTATGAATTGATCCTTGTCCCTCAGCCATGAAGGACCCTTCCACCACAATTGGAAGTCAATGAGCTCGGATACTCCCAAGCCACGAGATGCGCAATCCGCTGGATTCGATTTTGAATCTACATGCCGCCATGCATGCGTCGGAATGATTTCGAGGATCTCTGATGTGCGGTTCCCAACAAACGTCTTAAGTTGGGCTGGTGAGTACGATAGCCATGACAGGACTATCGTGGAATCACTCCATGCGTAGATCGTTACGTCTTTGTGCCTTAATCCAGACTTTATGGATTGCAGAAGTTGACTCAGTAGAAGTGCGCCACATAGTTCCAGGCGCGGCAGAGATTGTTGCTTTAAAGGTGCCACCCTTGTTTTTGCTGCAAGTATGGCGACCGAAATGGTTCCATCATCGTTAACCACTCGGCTGTATACCACCGCTGCATACGCTTTGGTGGATGCATCTGAAAATCCGTGCAATTCGATTTTATCTGTGTCGCTCTCAACCAAGCGTGGCATCTGGAGCTTGTGAAGATTGTCTAGATCAGCTCGCCATTTGAGCCAGTTGTCTGCTAGTTTGCTCGGTAATTCGTCGTCCCAATTCAAATTCAACAGCCATAGTTTTTGAAATAAGATTTTGAATTGAACTACGGTTGGCGCCAATAGCCCAAGAGGGTCGAATATGCGTGAGACATCCGACAGCACTTGCCTCTTGGTGCAGCTAGGGTCACTTGATAGATTCACATTGTACGACAATGTATCCATCCCAGGGTGCCAATGCAGTCCTAGGACCTTGACTGGTGACGGTGAGGAGTCCTTATTATCCTCCGATTCGATGCATTTGGTATTCGATACCCATTTCCCGAGCTCCATGTTAGCACAGGACATCAATTGGACGAGTTCGTCCCGGTTGCGTAGCAGCTCATTCTCACTATTTGATCCAGTGAGAACGTCGTCGACATAGAAATCTTCCAACACGATTTTTGCCGCATTCGGAAATTCCTGCTGATGGTCAGCAGCCAGCTGCTCCAATACTCGGACTGCTAGATATGGTGCGCATGATGTTCCATACGTCACCGTGCATAGTTGGAAATGCTTGATAGGATCGGATGGATCCTCTCTCCATACGATTCTCTGATAATCTCTATGTTTTTCACTCACCCAGATTTGACGGAACATCTTGACTATGTCCGCTGAAAAGACGTATATGTACATACGAAATCGCAAGCACACAGCAAACAAGTCTCGCTGAATACTCGGTCCGATCGAGAGGGTGTCGTTTAACGCCATGCCTTTGGCGTCTTGATATGAGCCGTCGAAAACCACTCTGAGTTTCCGGCCCAACACAGGATGGTGTGGTAAATAGAAATTCCTTCCCTTGGGAATTTCGCTCGGTGAAATTTCTCGCATATGGCCTAGTTCTTGATATTCCCTCATGAATTTTACGTAGTCGTTACGCAGTTGTTGATTATGTGCCAAACGCCGCTCAACTGATTTGAACCTCTGCATAGCTCCTTGAAGAGTATCTGCGAAGTGTGTTTCTGAAGCCTTGAACGGAAGCTCCACGATGAACCTTCCTTGGTCGTCTCGAGTGTGTGTTGCAAGAAAGTGTTTCTCGACCTCTTCATCCTCTGGTTTTACTTCTGCCTTGCGTTGTATGCTCTCCAGTTCCCAGAACCTTCTGAGATAAGCATCGATGTCGATTGTCGATGTAAGTGCCATAGCGTTGCTTTCTCGTGATGAAAGCATTGATGTAATTACCCATCCGAAAATTGATGATATAGCAATGAGCTTTCCTTTGTTGTCGTAGATCTTTTTTCCAGTTATAGCACTCCAAACATGTTCGCTGCCCAAAAGAATGTCAATTGGGGCATTTGTGCTAAATTGAGAATCTGCCAGTTGCAGATCGTTGAAGACTTGAAGTGCAGATGCGTCGATAGTCTGCCTCTCCAATGATGATGTGATCTTTCCAAGCACGTGAGCCTGGACTACCAGCTGATCTTGTGAAATACGGGATTGGATGCGTAGAGTACTGCACCCACGTGTAGTGTCTGCTTTGATTGATGAAATTCCCGTAACCAATATGCGTGATGGCGCACGAGCCAAACCAAGTGTTTGTATACAGCGTTCAGATACATACGACAGTTCTGAACCCGTGTCCAATAGGAGTCGGCATGCTACCAAATCCCCATTTGCGTTTCGAACGTTGACCATCGCCGTGGGCAATGTGCTCCTGTTCCATTCAGTTGCTTGCTTTGAGTTTGCAGTGCCTTGGGCGCATACAATTGCTGCAGAACCTTCTGCGTGTGCGATGTGACTCGTAGTCACGGTTGTGATGTGTGCGTTAGGATCCTCCTGATCCTCACCAGTTTTAGCGATTGTTCCAATAGCCTGTTGCATGCCTTGCAGGTGCAACAGTGAGTGATGCTGACCATTACATTGTCTGCACTTGAACGTAGATTTACAGTTTCTGACCCCATGACCAGGTTTCAGACAATTGTAGCAGAGAGAGTTTTGCTTGGCAAACGAAATCCTCTGTCCTGCTGACATATCCAAGAATTGTTGGCATCCATACAGACGATGCTCTGTAGAATGACATTTGCCGCACTCGTTTGCTTTAAGTACAACCAACGAATGTGTGACCTTTTTTGTCTTGTCACCGATTGAGGCTTTAGTCTTGCCTTCGATTGTTTCACGCTTGCTGAGCTCCAGTTCCTCGCAACGTGCATCCAAAAATTTGAAGTATTCCTCCAGTGTGGGTGAGTTTGACTCCACACTGCGCTCGATCCACCTGCGTCGAGTGTCTGCGTCCAGCTTCTCCAGCGCCAAGTAGATGATCCAACAGTCCCGCCCAGTTTCCTCGATGGCATCCAGACCACGCACTATTTCATTTGCGCCGTCTGACACCTTCCGTAAAGTTGCCGCATCCGACCTTGTTGTTGTTGGCAGCTTCATAAACTGCTCCAAAAATGAATTCACGATGTGCCGCGGACGATTATATCTTTCATTAAGTCGCTCCCACGCAGTGTTGTAAGCTGAATCCGTAATCGCTAGATGTCGTACCAGATTCGCCGCCTCGTCAATCAGAAGAGATTTCAAATGATGAAATTTGTGCGTATTTGTCAAATTCGCCTTGTTGTGAATTGTGCTCTCGTAAATGTCTTTGAAAGCTGGCCAATCTGAATAATTGCCAGCAAATCGTTTAATTTGAATTTTAGGCAATTCGCTTTGAGCGGATGCCCCTGCCATTTGCGCGCTGCCTGAATTCGCCGCGTTGACGTCTCCTCCTTCAGGTCTCGACATGTTTGCAGTGTCTCGATGTGCCGCCAACTGCTCGAAGAGTTGTTGTTGTTGCTGTAGCAAACTGATTATTGCGTCGTTGTTGATCTGCAGCCCGCCGCTGCCGTTTTCACTATTCACAATGGATGGACTAGGTCTTGTACCTACCATCGCCGAAAGTAATGCATGTGCTCTTAGATATTTTTCCTCGTAGAAAATGTTGTCATGCTCTGGATCTACATAGCCATCTACTTCGTCTAGCATAGCTATTTCATCCCCAAATCGATTAAAGTCTTTCCATATTGTGTTGAGATGCTCCAGTCGCGAAGACACCTCTGCCCGGGTGGCGTTCGAATGATGCGTGTCCTCAGCCCAAGCCAAGCTCCGTGTGATATTGGCCTTGAGTCTGGCGCGTCCTTTTGTCAATGCTTTTAATTGCTCCATGCCGAGAAACAATTACAGTGAGAACCAATGCACAGAAAACTACAAAAAGATCCGGCTCGAAGGACCAAACAATGATCCTAAACTGAGACGAGAGTAAGGAGTGGACTGTATATTTTATTGATCTTGTCCGTTTTGCTGCCTAATTGGTACTGAAGAAAATTTACATTCTGTGGAACTTAAACATATGTGTAGGTATACATGATGTGGATTGTAAAGCTAGTGCATACAAAAAATATAAAGATGACACTATGAGCTAGATTCTAAGTTATGTTTCGATAGTTCCTAAACAGCCTCTTCACTCCATTCAAGAGATTTTCGTTTCTTTAACATATCTGTTAATGGACAACTGACCGTAGCAAAGTCTTTCACAAAACGTCGATACCAACCGGTTAAACCTAAAAACCGACGAAGTTGTTTTACCGATGAAGGCAAGGGAAATTCAGAGATAGCTCGCAATTTCTCAGGATCCGTTTTTAGCTGTCCATGGCCGATTATAAAGCCGAGATATTTGATTTCCTTCATACAGAATTTCGATTTGCTTATGTTTATTGTAAGCTTAGCCTTTTTAAGGCATAAGGCAATTTCTTGCAGCAATAACACATGAGAATCAAAATCTTCGGACAAAACGAGTAAATCATCTAAATACACAAAAACTCGAGTTCGTAAATGGGCTGGCACTACTTGATCCATTAACCGAGATAGCGTTTGTGGCGCATTACAAAGGCCGAAAGGCATGACCTTATACTGATATAGCGGCCTGTTGGGAATGGTAAAAGCCGTATATTGTCGAGAATTTTCGTCAAGTGGGATTTGCCAGAATGCATGCTTCATGTCCAAGCCGGATATGAACTTTGCTGGTGGTAATCGACTAAGAATCCCATCGATATGAGGCAAGGGATATGCGTCTTTTCTAGTCACCTTGTTCACCTCTCTCGAATCCAAACATAGCCGATGCTTATCTCCACGACTGACAAGAACACAATTACTGCTCCATGGACTATTTGAAGGTTCAATTACATCCATGGTCAACATGTTATCAACTTCTGCGAACATAAGTTTTTCTATGGCTGGTGATACGGGCCAATGTCGCTGTTTGATAGGGATTGCTGATCCTACATCTATGCTATGAGAAATTAAGTTAGTACGTCCTAATCCTTCTTTTGAATACGATGGGAATATATCGATGACTGTCTTTAACTGTTTTTGTTGGATTTCTGTGAGCTCATGAAGTTTTACAAGTGCTTCTGGTTCGTCAGAAAATCCAATATCAAGTTCGGCTATTTCAGGAGTGCCTGCAAGTCTGTCCAAAAGCCCGAATTCTTGCCAAAAATTTATTCCCAAGTACACATCCTGTTTAAGCCCAGGTATAATAAACAGTTCTAAGTCTTTGGACAAGTTCTTGAAAGTAATATTCGTTTTAATCTTGCCAATAACTTGGCTCTCAGTGCTGTTAGCAGTTTTGATGCTACCTGCGCATTTCTTAAACTTGTGGCTAGCCATAATATTCTTGGCTGCTGCCCCTCCTAAACAACTTATTGTAGCTCCTGAGTCCAACAATCCTAAGTAGCTTTTCCCTACAATACTAATAGAGGTATATAAACGATTATCTGAATTTTGTAAAATTGAAGAAATTATACTTTTTTGATCTTGTCTTACAGTTTTCCAAAAATTACGCATGCGCACCGTAGACCGTCTGGGTTTAGATTGGAAGCTACCGCTTTCAACGCTCGAAAATATTTTATCGCGGGTGGCATTGTAGTTTTGAAGCCTGATATGAAATGGTTTTAATGAGTAGTGTTCGTTCTTATTGTTATCAAAATGTGGTTCTTCCAAAATTTTCTGACACTCAATAGACATTTTGGCTGTATTGGTTTCTACCGAGGTCTCCTGTTTAAGTAAATGGGATGTGTCTATATGTTGGTTGACGGCACATCCCTCTGCCAGTTTCCCAATGGGTTGCATTTACGGCATTTTGGCTTAAAAGTATCTTTGGCTCCACAGCCATAACAAAAGATACGCCTTATCTCTAAACAATCGTCAAATCGGTGTCCTGTAGCCTCGCAGTTCCAACAAATAGTTGCCGCCGGCTTGCGCCTAATTTCGGAAATTTCCGCTGAAGCGTTAGTCGCTTCATTTTCTACTTCCTCATAATTTTCTAGTTCGGCAATATATGAACGGACGGGTCTTGCTTTTGAAGATCTAATCTCGCTATAGAATTTGTTATGCTTACGGATTTCTACTTGCAGCTGAGATCTATTGGAAATATTTACATGAAGTAATTCATGGTAGATACTTGGCTTCGAATTTCTAACCAATAGCTCGACAATTTGTTTTTCTGAAATGCTTTGCTGAAGACGATCTATCAAATCTTCCATAGCAAACTGGAAATCATCGAAGGATTCGTTGTCTCCTTGGCGCCTTTTCCCAATCATTTCCCAGAGCTCTAAGTCAGTTTCAAAGTCTCCAAATCTCTTTCGAAACTCTATACAGAAAGTTTCCCAGGTAAAATTCTGGTTGGACCGATGAAATTTCCAGTACCAGTCGCTTGCTTTGCCATTAAAGAGAAGATATAAATGATCACAAAGGATTTGATAGTCATTTCCTAAGTTCTGTCTCGTAAGAGATCGAATCCTGTAGAGAAATTCATCCATACGCATTCCCTGTCGCGTACCATCAAATTTAATCTTCCAATTCTGAATTATATATGACGCTTTATCCGGATTTACGGAATAATTCGAGCCTGAAGAAGTTCGGTGGGCTCTCGGAAGTTCAATTTCGACATTCACACTGGGCAAATCAGCAGTTGGGGTTGTCACTGGGTTGGCGGATCTATTAGATGAAGTTGTCGGGTCTGAGTTTGCTAATTGAAGTGCTTCTAATTGAGTACGAATTGTGGTCTCAACATTTTTAGTTAGGAAGCTTGTTAAGTGTTCCACTAATTGAACCTGTTGTACACTCATCATGGACTGGATATAATTGGCAATTTCCGTTTGGCTGCCTAAAGAAAGGTTTTGGGTAGTTGGTGGTTCTCTAGGAACTCTATCGAGATGTGCTCTCTGCTGCGAACGAGTATTCATACCTCTTCTTGGGGTTACTCCTCTAGACTTAATAGTTTTTGCTCTATTCTGACTCATTGATAATATATCTGAGGCCGAATCATTTGCACTATGATGTGATGTTGCTGCTGTCAGCTCTGCTGCCAGGGTGTTGTTAGAAAAACTTAACATCGAAGCTGTGCAATCAGCTGCGCATACTGGACAAGCTGGTGTGTTTTGAAGCGAATCTATCAGGCATGTCTTGTGGAATCGATGCCTACAGGGTGTATTTGCTAGAAGTTGAGTGGTTTTCAATACATCATTGCAAACGCCACAGAATGTATCTGGGTTTCGGATTGCTCCTGCAATATCCTCTGTGCTTCGTCTAACAGACATACTGGATTGTTTGAAAAAAAAAACCAATATAAACCAAAATAAGAATATTCAATTTTAAATAATCAATCAATACAAATTCACAATATCTGTCTTTTCCCGCAAACTAATAAAATTCCTATAATACAACATAACTAAACAATTGGTCAGTATCTCTATGGGCTGTCACCTATTAAATTTTAATGTGACTATTGTAGATTTGGAGTAAATTATTTATGGAAACTTGGACAATATACATATTAAAAATATATAACATATTGTAAATCCAAAGCCTCACCAATAAACAAAATCACCAAAGTTTCTTATATTCTTCCGTCCTTCAAATAGAAAAGTGTATAGATTTCAAAGTTTGCTATGGTCGATGAGTCCATAAAGATGAACTCTAATCGAAAATCCAATAACAAGGTCTCCAAGTTTTAAATCACATTTTCCTAGAAGTCGAAGAACTACGTTTTGAAGATACAAAGATTTTTTTTTTTTTTTTTGGATGGATTAGCGAGCTGTGTGAAGCTTTTGCTAAATGATCTAATTTTTAGCCGACTGACTAACTGATAATGATAGTCAAGTCTTGGGCTCCATGTTGGGCGCCATTTCTGTGTAGCGTGCGGGTAAGCGCCTGGTTGACAGAACACTATGTATTTCAGGAAAGGGGTGCGTACTTTGTCTATGCTCGGGTCTAGCTCGCCGTGGCCGGGGTTCTTTCTCACCCGAAAATACAATTAATACTCACACACTAACAAAACAAATAGTACGCGATCAGATCTAAATTAAGCCAAAAAGGAGGAAGACAAAAAAATTACTAATACCAAATAAGCAAATAGAGTTGACCGACCGACAACCCAAAATTGACCAATCCATAGAGACAACTGAAAATAGAGGAGATCTGGGTGGAAATCACTCCCCTTTCTATACCCTCCCAACCATGACAATTTAGATAATAGAAATTGCCTCTTTTTCTGACCTAAAAGAAACTACATTGTATCATAGGGCATTAGAATGGGTACTAGACAGATAAGAAAAGATACTTAAGCAGACATATCAAAGTTCAGCATAAACATTTTTGTTGTTCTTTAATTTATAGGGAATTCAAAAAAAACAATAGGTTCCATTAAATTCAATAAAATTTGAACCATATGTACGAAACAAAATCTAACAAAACTTGAGCAAGAAGAAAAAAAAAAAAGAAGGCAACAAAAGAAAATAAATATATGATTTGGCAAATTTTAGTACACGCAGGTACACATAGTTAGTAATTCGTACTCGCAGGTACGTCAAAGGTTTGTACTCGCAGGTACATCATGTATATATATATATAAAACAATTTCATGTTAATTTCTTTTGGGTTACTCACACACTTTTCACCAGCGTCGTTGTTGGGCCCAATTAGACGTCGATGAAGATGGAGATGTATATTTTATCATTAAGCTAGATCTTGGATTTAAAAGAAATTCATTAATTTATTGGATTATATATATATAGATATGTATTTCTTTACGAGATGTAGCCAAATTTAGTTGCCGGGATATAAATTTACGTTACATTACTTAATATATATCATTATAACTATATTTATCTTTTAGGAATTAAACTTTGAGTTTTATGAATGAAAACAAAAATTACAGACAAGAAACACAAATCAGCTGTTTTGGTTGAGCTTAATTCAGAGCTTAGAGATAAGCCCTGATCAAATTCATTAACCCGTATGTGGGCGTTTATAGTTAGACAGTAACTAAACAAACAAAAAAAATCGTTAAAGTGATAGAATGCATCAATTAATTTATAAATTCATGAAAAATTTGGCACTATCTAGGAGAAATACTTAAGACACGATACTTAGATTGAACTGGTCTTCAAAAGGGTTATTATATAAATATTTTTTTATATAATATATAAAAAAAATATTTATAAAATATACAAAAGTTGGTTGAAATTTTCTTCCGCCACAGGTCAGGTCAAATTGGGGTTGTATCTTTTTTTTGTTTTTTCGGGGACCGCCGGTAGACAAGGCTTCAATTTCACTTCCAGAATCCCTCCATACAATAGAATAGGCCGTGGCCCAGGGAACCAAAGATATGAAGATGTTGCAGCAATGTTGACCACCTGCCACGTGGCCCTAAAGTAGATGAAGTAAGTATGTGGACTTTTCCTAGCGAAAATTCTTACCTCACTGAAAATTCACAACACTTTCACTGGCACTTTGCTTTGATTATTATTTAAATAAATGAAGTTAAAATCGCTTGCAGAATCAGTCTAATTGACTGTACTATTTTCCCGTTAGTTTGGGTTGATATTTTATTTCTTGGTCCGGCACGGACCGATGCTAATGCTTTCGACACTATCACTCAAAGGCGAAGAAGTTGGCTCGAGCTAGCATTTATTGACTAAGCACACGTGCATTTATCTAACGGTTCTAAGTTCAGCATCGATGTGTTGAGATTTAACGGCGCTATCGTATGATCAGCGAGCTTTCTTGTGTTTGAGTGAAACTTAAAAGTTTTAGAACATGGGTAGCTTGAGAAGTTCGGCAGACTATGAACTCCACAAAGTGTCGGCTGACTTCATTTCATAGCTAATATATATATAATTCATTGGAAACGGCATAAAATTCGTGTTTTTAATCTCGAAATTGGTTGGGACTGTCCACAGGCATTATTTTTTACCAAAATCTACGAAATTTCATAAGTGTCGGCCGACTATATACGAAATATCATAAGTGTCGGCTGACTTCATTTCATAGCTAATATATATATAATTGATTGGAAATGGCATAAAATTCGTGTTTTTAATCTCGAGATTGGTTCGGACTGTCCACAGGCATTATTTTTTACTAAAATCTACGAAATTTCATAAGTGTCGGATGACTAAATTTCATAGCTGCCATTCAGCTAATTGATCGAAAACGGCATACAATTCGTGTTTTAAAGCTCGAGATTAGTTAGGACTGTCCACAGGCATTATTTTTGACCAAAATCTACGAAATTTCATAAGTGTCGGCCGACTATATAGGAAATATCATAAGTGTCGGCTGACTTCATTTCATAGCTAATATATATATAATTGATTGGAAACGGCATAAAATTCGTGTTTTTAATCTCGAGATTGGTTGGGACTGTCCACAGGCATTATTTTTTACCAAAATCTACGAAATTTCATAAGTGTCGGATGACTAAATTTCATAGCTGCCATTTAGCTAATTGATCGAAAACGGCATACAATTCGTGTTTTTAAGCTCGAGATTGGTTAGGACTGTCCACAGGCATTATTTTTGAGCAAAATCTACGAAATTTCATAAGTGTCGGCCGACTATATACGAAATATCATAGGTGTCGGCTGACTTCATTTCATAGCTAATATATATAAAATTGATTGGAAACGGCATAAAATTCGTGTTTTTAATCTCGAGATTGGTTGGGACTGTCCACAGGCATTATTTTTTACCAAAATCTACGAAATTTCATAAGTGTCGGATGACTAAATTTCATAGCTGCCATTTAGCTAATTGATCGAAAACGGCATACAATTCGTGTTTTTAAGCTCGAGATTGGTTAGGACTGTCCACAGGCATTATTTTTGAGCAAAATCTACGAAATTTCATAAGTGTCGGCCGACTATATAGGAAATATCATAAGTGTCGGCTGACTTCATTTCATAGCTAATATATATATAATTGATTGGATATGGCATAAAATTCGTGTTTTTAATCTCGAGATTGGTTGGGACTGTCCACAGGCATTATTTTTTACCAAAATCTACGAAATTTCATAAGTGTCGGCCGACTATATACGAAATATCAAAAGTGTCGGCTGACTTCATTTCATAGCTAATATATATATAATTGATTGGAAATGGCATAAAATTCGTGTTTTTAATCTCGAGATTGGTTCGGACTGTCCACAGGCATTATTTTTTACTAAAATCTACGAAATTTCATAAGTGTCGGCCGACTATATACGAAATATCATAAGTGTCGGCTGACTTCATTTCATAGCTAATATATATATAATTGATTGGAAACGGCATAAAATTCGTGTTTTTAATCTCGAGATTGGTTGGGACTGTCCACAGGCATTATTTTTTACCAAAATCTACGAAATTTCATAAGTGTCGGCCGACTATATACGAAATATCATAAGTGTCGGCCGACTATATACGAAATATCATAAGTGTCGGCTGACTTCATTTCATAGCTAATATATATATAATTGATTGGAAATGGCATAAAATTCGTGTTTTTAATCTCGAGATTGGTTCGGACTGTCCACAGGCATTATTTTTTACTAAAATCTACGAAATTTCATAAGTGTCGGATGACTAAATTTCATAGCTGCCATTCAGCTAATTGATCGAAAACGGCATACAATTCGTGTTTTTAAGCTCGAGATTAGTTAGGACTGTCCACAGGCATTATTTTTGACCAAAATCTACGAAATTTCATAAGTGTCGGCCGACTATATAGGAAATATCATAAGTGTCGGCTGACTTCATTTCATAGCTAATATATATATAATTGATTGGAAACGGCATAAAATTCGTGTTTTTAATCTCGAGATTGGTTGGGACTGTCCACAGGCATTATTTTTTACCAAAATCTACGAAATTTCATAAGTGTCGGCCGACTATATACGAAATATCATAGGTGTCGGCTGACTTCATTTCATAGCTAATATATATATAATTGATTGGATATGGCATAAAATTCGTGTTTTTAATCTCGAGATTGGTTCGGACTGTCCACAGGCATTATTTTTTACTAAAATCTACGAAATTTCATAAGTGTCGGATGACTAAATTTCATAGCTGCCATTCAGCTAATTGATCGAAAACGGCATACAATTCGTGTTTTTAAGCTCGAGATTAGTTAGGACTGTCCACAGGCATTATTTTTGACCAAAATCTACGAAATTTCATAAGTGTCGGCCGACTATATAGGAAATATCATAAGTGTCGGCTGACTTCATTTCATAGCTAATATATATAAAATTGATTGGAAACGGCATAAAATTCGTGTTTTTAATCTCGAGATTGGTTGGGACTGTCCACAGGCATTATTTTTTACCAAAATCTACGAAATTTCATAAGTGTCGGCCGACTATATACGAAATATCATAAGTGTCGGCTGACTTCATTTCATAGCTAATATATATATAATTGATTGGAAATGGCATAAAATTCGTGTTTTTAATCTCGAGATTGGTTCGGACTGTCCACAGGCATTATTTTTTACCAAAATCTACGAAATTTCATAAGTGTCGGATGACTAAATTTCATAGCTGCCATTCAGCTAATTGATCGAATCGGCATACAATTCGTGTTTTTAAGCTCGAGATTGGTTAGGACTGTCCATAGGCATTATTTTTTACCAAAATCTACGAAATTTCATAAGTGTCGGCCGACTATATACGAAATATCATAAGTGTCGGCTGACTTCATTTCATAGCTAATATATATATAATTGATTGGAAATGGCATAAAATTCGTGTTTTTAATCTCGAGATTGGTTCGGACTGTCCACAGGCATTATTTTTTACCAAAATCTACGAAATTTCATAAGTGTCGGATGACTAAATTTCATAGCTGCCATTCAGCTAATTGATCGAATCGGCATACAATTCGTGTTTTTAAGCTCGAGATTGGTTAGGACTGTCCACAGGCATTATTTTTGACCAAAATATACGAAATTTCATAAGTGTCGGCCGACTATATACGAAATATCATAAGTGTCGGCTGACTTCATTTCATAGCTAATATATATATAATTGATTGGAAATGGCATAAAATTCGTGTTTTTAATCTCGAGATTGGTTCGGACTGTCCACAGGCATTATTTTTGAGCAAAATCTACGAAATTTCATAAGTGTCGGCCGACTATATAGGAAATATCATAAGTGTCGTCTGACTTCATTTCATAGCTAATATATATATAATTGATTGGAAACGTCATAAAATTCGTGTTTTTAATGTCGAGATTGGTTGGGACTGTCCACAGGCATTATTTTTTACTAAAATCTACGAAATTTCATAAGTGTCGGATGACTAAATTTCATAGCTGCCATTCAGCTAATTGATCGAAAACGGCATACAATTCGTGTTTTTAAGCTCGAGATTAGTTAGGACTGTCCACAGGCATTATTTTTGACCAAAATCTACGAAATTTCATAAGTGTCGGCCGACTATATACGAAATATCATAAGTGTCGGCTGACTTCATTTCATAGCTAATATATATATAATTGATTGGAAACGGCATAAAATTCGTGTTTTTAATCTCGAGATTGGTTGGGACTGTCCACAGGCATTATTTTTTACCAAAATCTACGAAATTTCATAAGTGTCGGATGACTAAATTTCATAGCTGCCATTTAGCTAATTGATCGAAAACGGCATACAATTCGTGTTTTTAAGCTCGAGATTAGTTAGGACTGTCCACAGGCATTATTTTTGACCAAAATCTACGAAATTTCATAAGTGTCGGCCGACTATATACGAAATATCATAAGTGTCGGCTGACTTCATTTCATAGCTAATATATATATAATTGATTGGAAACGGCATAAAATTCGTGTTTTTAATGTCGAGATTGGTTGGGACTGTCCACAGGCATTATTTTTTACTAAAATCTACGAAATTTCATAAGTGTCGGATGACTAAATTTCATAACTGCCATTCAGCTAATTGATCGAAAACGGCATACAATTCGTGTTTTTAAGCTCGAGATTAGTTAGGACTGTCCACAGGCATTATTTTTGACCAAAATCTACGAAATTTCATAAGTGTCGGCCGACTATATACGAAATATCATAAGTGTCGGCTGACTTCATTTCATAGCTAATATATATATAATTGATTGGAAACGGCATAAAATTCGTGTTTTTAATGTCGAGATTGGTTGGGACTGTCCACAGGCATTATTTTTTACCAAAATCTACGAAATTTCATAAGTGTCGGATGACTAAATTTCATAGCTGCCATTTATCTAATTGATCGAAAACGGCATACAATTCGTGTTTTTAAGCTCGAGATTAGTTAGGACTGTCCACAGGCATTATTTTTGACCAAAATCTACGAAATTTCATAAGTGTCGGCCGACTATATAGGAAATATCATAAGTGTCGGCTGACTTCATTTCATAGCTAATATATATATAATTGATTGGAAATGGCATAAAATTCGTGTTTTTAATCTCGAGATTGGTTCGGACAGTCCACAGGCATTATTTTTTACTAAAATCTACGAAATTTCATAAGCGTCGGATGACTAAATTTCATAGCTGCCATTTAGCTAATTGATCGAAAACGGCATACAATTCGTGTTTTTAAGCTCGAGATTGGTTAGGACTGTCCACAGGCATTATTTTTGAGCAAAATCTACGAAATTTCATAAGTGTCGGCCGACTATATACGAAATATCATAGGTGTCGGCTGACTTCATTTAATAGCTAATATATATATAATTGATTGGATATGGCATAAAATTCGTGTTTTTAATCTCGAGATTGGTTCGGACTGTCCACAGGCATTATTTTTTACTAAAATCTACGAAATTTCATAAGTGTCGGATGACTAAATTTCATAGCTGCCATTCAGCTAATTGATCGAAAACGGCATACAATTCGTGTTTTTAAGCTCGAGATTAGTTAGGACTGTCCACAGGCATTATTTTTGACCAAAATCTACGAAATTTTATAAGTGTCGGCCGACTATATAGGAAATATCATAAGTGTCGGCTGACTTCATTTCATAGCTAATATATATATAATTGATTGGAAACGGCATAAAATTCGTGTTTTTAATGTCGAGATTGGTTGGGACTGTCCACAGGCATTATTTTTTACCAAAATCTACGAAATTTCATAAGTGTCGGATGACTAAATTTCATAGCTGCCATTTAGCTAATTGATCGAAAACGGCATACAATTCGTGTTTTTAAGCTCGAGATTGGTTAGGACTGTCCATAGGCATTATTTTTTACCAAAATCTACGAAATTTCATAAGTGTCGGCCGACTATATACGAAATATCATAAGTGTCGGCTGACTTCATTTCATAGCTAATATATATATAATTGATTGGAAATGGCATAAAATTCGTGTTTTTAATCTCGAGATTGGTTCGGACTGTCCACAGGCATTATTTTTTACCAAAATCTACGAAATTTCATAAGTGTCGGATGACTAAATTTCATAGCTGCCATTCAGCTAATTGATCGAATCGGCATACAATTCGTGTTTTTAAGCTCGAGATTGGTTAGGACTGTCCACAGGCATTATTTTTGACCAAAATATACGAAATTTCATAAGTGTCGGCCGACTATATACGAAATATCATAAGTGTCGGCTGACTTCATTTCATAGCTAATATATATATAATTGATTGGAAACGGCATAAAATTCGTGTTTTTAATCTCGAGATTGGTTGGGACTGTCCACAGGCATTATTTTTTACCAAAATCTACGAAATATCATAAGTGTCGGATGACTAAATTTCATAGCTGCCATTTAGCTAATTGATCGAAAACGGCATACAATTCGTGTTTTTAAGCTCGAGATTAGTTAGGACTGTCCACAGGCATTATTTTTGACCAAAATCTACGAAATTTCATAAGTGTCGGCCGACTATATACGAAATATCATAAGTGTCGGCTGACTTCATTTCATAGCTAATATATATATAATTGATTGGAAACGGCATAAAATTCGTGTTTTTAATCTCGAGATTGGTTGGGACTGTCCACAGGCATTATTTTTTACCAAAATCTACGAAATTTCATAAGTGTCGGATGACTAAATTTCATAGCTGCCATTCAGCTAATTGATCGAAAACGGCATACAATTCGTGTTTTTAAGCTCGAGATTAGTTAGGACTGTCCACAGGCATTATTTTTGACCAAAATCTACGAAATTTTATAAGTGTCGGCCGACTATATAGGAAATATCATAAGTGTCGGCTGACTTCATTTCATAGCTAATATATATATAATTGATTGGAAACGGCATAAAATTCGTGTTTTTAATGTCGAGATTGGTTGGGACTGTCCACAGGCATTATTTTTTACCAAAATCTACGAAATTTCATAAGTGTCGGATGACTAAATTTCATAGCTGCCATTTAGCTAATTGATCGAAAACGGCATACAATTCGTGTTTTTAAGCTCGAGATTGGTTAGGACTGTCCATAGGCATTATTTTTTACCAAAATCTACGAAATTTCATAAGTGTCGGCCGACTATATACGAAATATCATAAGTGTCGGCTGACTTCATTTCATAGCTAATATATATATAATTGATTGGAAATGGCATAAAATTCGTGTTTTTAATCTCGAGATTGGTTCGGACTGTCCACAGGCATTATTTTTTACCAAAATCTACGAAATTTCATAAGTGTCGGATGACTAAATTTCATAGCTGCCATTCAGCTAATTGATCGAATCGGCATACAATTCGTGTTTTTAAGCTCGAGATTGGTTAGGACTGTCCACAGGCATTATTTTTGACCAAAATATACGAAATTTCATAAGTGTCGGCCGACTATATACGAAATATCATAAGTGTCGGCTGACTTCATTTCATAGCTAATATATATATAATTGATTGGAAACGGCATAAAATTCGTGTTTTTAATCTCGAGATTGGTTGGGACTGTCCACAGGCATTATTTTTTACCAAAATCTACGAAATATCATAAGTGTCGGATGACTAAATTTCATAGCTGCCATTTAGCTAATTGATCGAAAACGGCATACAATTCGTGTTTTTAAGCTCGAGATTAGTTAGGACTGTCCACAGGCATTATTTTTGACCAAAATCTACGAAATTTCATAAGTGTCGGCCGACTATATACGAAATATCATAAGTGTCGGCTGACTTCATTTCATAGCTAATATATATATAATTGATTGGAAACGGCATAAAATTCGTGTTTTTAATCTCGAGATTGGTTGGGACTGTCCACAGGCATTATTTTTTACCAAAATCTACGAAATTTCATAAGTGTCGGATGACTAAATTTCATAGCTGCCATTCAGCTAATTGATCGAAAACGGCATACAATTCGTGTTTTTAAGCTCGAGATTAGTTAGGACTGTCCACAGGCATTATTTTTGACCAAAATCTACGAAATTTTATAAGTGTCGGCCGACTATATAGGAAAT
Source organism: Drosophila monieri (assembly GCA_035047585.1). Classification (NCBI taxonomy): domain Eukaryota; kingdom Metazoa; phylum Arthropoda; class Insecta; order Diptera; family Drosophilidae; genus Drosophila; species Drosophila monieri. The sequence goes on from JAWNPJ010000018.1 coordinate 57,789, forward strand.
ATCATAAGTGTCGGCTGACTTCATTTCATAGCTAATATATATATAATTGATTGGAAACGGCATAAAATTCGTGTTTTTAATGTCGAGATTGGTTGGGACTGTCCACAGGCATTATTTTTTACCAAAATCTACGAAATTTCATAAGTGTCGGATGACTAAATTTCATAGCTGCCATTTAGCTAATTGATCGAAAACGGCATACAATTCGTGTTTTTAAGCTCGAGATTGGTTAGGACTGTCCATAGGCATTATTTTTTACCAAAATCTACGAAATTTCATAAGTGTCGGCCGACTATATACGAAATATCATAAGTGTCGGCTGACTTCATTTCATAGCTAATATATATATAATTGATTGGAAATGGCATAAAATTCGTGTTTTTAATCTCGAGATTGGTTCGGACTGTCCACAGGCATTATTTTTTACCAAAATCTACGAAATTTCATAAGTGTCGGATGACTAAATTTCATAGCTGCCATTCAGCTAATTGATCGAATCGGCATACAATTCGTGTTTTTAAGCTCGAGATTGGTTAGGACTGTCCACAGGCATTATTTTTGACCAAAATATACGAAATTTCATAAGTGTCGGCCGACTATATACGAAATATCATAAGTGTCGGCTGACTTCATTTCATAGCTAATATATATATAATTGATTGGAAATGGCATAAAATTCGTGTTTTTAATCTCGAGATTGGTTCGGACTGTCCACAGGCATTATTTTTGAGCAAAATCTACGAAATTTCATAAGTGTCGGCCGACTATATAGGAAATATCATAAGTGTCGGCTGACTTCATTTCATAGCTAATATATATATAATTGATTGGAAACGTCATAAAATTCGTGTTTTTAATGTCGAGATTGGTTGGGACTGTCCACAGGCATTATTTTTTACTAAAATCTACGAAATTTCATAAGTGTCGGATGACTAAATTTCATAGCTGCCATTCAGCTAATTGATCGAAAACGGCATACAATTCGTGTTTTTAAGCTCGAGATTAGTTAGGACTGTCCACAGGCATTATTTTTGACCAAAATCTACGAAATTTCATAAGTGTCGGCCGACTATATACGAAATATCATAAGTGTCGGCTGACTTCATTTCATAGCTAATATATATATAATTGATTGGAAACGGCATAAAATTCGTGTTTTTAATCTCGAGATTGGTTGGGACTGTCCACAGGCATTATTTTTTACCAAAATCTACGAAATATCATAAGTGTCGGATGACTAAATTTCATAGCTGCCATTTAGCTAATTGATCGAAAACGGCATACAATTCGTGTTTTTAAGCTCGAGATTAGTTAGGACTGTCCACAGGCATTATTTTTGACCAAAATCTACGAAATTTCATAAGTGTCGGCCGACTATATACGAAATATCATAAGTGTCGGCTGACTTCATTTCATAGCTAATATATATATAATTGATTGGAAACGGCATAAAATTCGTGTTTTTAATCTCGAGATTGGTTGGGACTGTCCACAGGCATTATTTTTTACCAAAATCTACGAAATTTCATAAGTGTCGGATGACTAAATTTCATAGCTGCCATTCAGCTAATTGATCGAAAACGGCATACAATTCGTGTTTTTAAGCTCGAGATTAGTTAGGACTGTCCACAGGCATTATTTTTGACCAAAATCTACGAAATTTTATAAGTGTCGGCCGACTATATAGGAAATATCATAAGTGTCGGCTGACTTCATTTCATAGCTAATATATATATAATTGATTGGAAACGGCATAAAATTCGTGTTTTTAATGTCGAGATTGGTTGGGACTGTCCACAGGCATTATTTTTTACCAAAATCTACGAAATTTCATAAGTGTCGGATGACTAAATTTCATAGCTGCCATTTAGCTAATTGATCGAAAACGGCATACAATTCGTGTTTTTAAGCTCGAGATTGGTTAGGACTGTCCATAGGCATTATTTTTTACCAAAATCTACGAAATTTCATAAGTGTCGGCCGACTATATACGAAATATCATAAGTGTCGGCTGACTTCATTTCATAGCTAATATATATATAATTGATTGGAAACGGCATAAAATTCGTGTTTTTAATGTCCAGATTGGTTGGGACTGTCCACAGGCATTATTTTTTACTAAAATCTACGAAATTTCATAAGTGTCGGATGACTAAATTTCATAACTGCCATTCAGCTAATTGATCGAAAACGGCATACAATTCGTGTTTTTAAGCTCGAGATTAGTTAGGACTGTCCACAGGCATTATTTTTGACCAAAATCTACGAAATTTCATAAGTGTCGGCCGACTATATACGAAATATCATAAGTGTCGGCTGACTTCATTTCATAGCTAATATATATATAATTGATTGGAAACGGCATAAAATTCGTGTTTTTAATGTCGAGATTGGTTGGGACTGTCCACAGGCATTATTTTTTACCAAAATCTACGAAATTTCATAAGTGTCGGATGACTAAATTTCATAGCTGCCATTTATCTAATTGATCGAAAACGGCATACAATTCGTGTTTTTAAGCTCGAGATTAGTTAGGACTGTCCACAGGCATTATTTTTGACCAAAATCTACGAAATTTCATAAGTGTCGGCCGACTATATAGGAAATATCATAAGTGTCGGCTGACTTCATTTCATAGCTAATATATATATAATTGATTGGAAATGGCATAAAATTCGTGTTTTTAATCTCGAGATTGGTTCGGACAGTCCACAGGCATTATTTTTTACTAAAATCTACGAAATTTCATAAGCGTCGGATGACTAAATTTCATAGCTGCCATTTAGCTAATTGATCGAAAACGGCATACAATTCGTGTTTTTAAGCTCGAGATTGGTTAGGACTGTCCACAGGCATTATTTTTGAGCAAAATCTACGAAATTTCATAAGTGTCGGCCGACTATATACGAAATATCATAGGTGTCGGCTGACTTCATTTAATAGCTAATATATATATAATTGATTGGATATGGCATAAAATTCGTGTTTTTAATCTCGAGATTGGTTCGGACTGTCCACAGGCATTATTTTTTACTAAAATCTACGAAATTTCATAAGTGTCGGATGACTAAATTTCATAGCTGCCATTCAGCTAATTGATCGAAAACGGCATACAATTCGTGTTTTTAAGCTCGAGATTAGTTAGGACTGTCCACAGGCATTATTTTTGACCAAAATCTACGAAATTTTATAAGTGTCGGCCGACTATATAGGAAATATCATAAGTGTCGGCTGACTTCATTTCATAGCTAATATATATATAATTGATTGGAAACGGCATAAAATTCGTGTTTTTAATGTCGAGATTGGTTGGGACTGTCCACAGGCATTATTTTTTACCAAAATCTACGAAATTTCATAAGTGTCGGATGACTAAATTTCATAGCTGCCATTTAGCTAATTGATCGAAAACGGCATACAATTCGTGTTTTTAAGCTCGAGATTGGTTAGGACTGTCCATAGGCATTATTTTTTACCAAAATCTACGAAATTTCATAAGTGTCGGCCGACTATATACGAAATATCATAAGTGTCGGCTGACTTCATTTCATAGCTAATATATATATAATTGATTGGAAATGGCATAAAATTCGTGTTTTTAATCTCGAGATTGGTTCGGACTGTCCACAGGCATTATTTTTTACCAAAATCTACGAAATTTCATAAGTGTCGGATGACTAAATTTCATAGCTGCCATTCAGCTAATTGATCGAATCGGCATACAATTCGTGTTTTTAAGCTCGAGATTGGTTAGGACTGTCCACAGGCATTATTTTTGACCAAAATATACGAAATTTCATAAGTGTCGGCCGACTATATACGAAATATCATAAGTGTCGGCTGACTTCATTTCATAGCTAATATATATATAATTGATTGGAAACGGCATAAAATTCGTGTTTTTAATCTCGAGATTGGTTGGGACTGTCCACAGGCATTATTTTTTACCAAAATCTACGAAATATCATAAGTGTCGGATGACTAAATTTCATAGCTGCCATTTAGCTAATTGATCGAAAACGGCATACAATTCGTGTTTTTAAGCTCGAGATTAGTTAGGACTGTCCACAGGCATTATTTTTGACCAAAATCTACGAAATTTCATAAGTGTCGGCCGACTATATACGAAATATCATAAGTGTCGGCTGACTTCATTTCATAGCTAATATATATATAATTGATTGGAAACGGCATAAAATTCGTGTTTTTAATCTCGAGATTGGTTGGGACTGTCCACAGGCATTATTTTTTACCAAAATCTACGAAATTTCATAAGTGTCGGATGACTAAATTTCATAGCTGCCATTCAGCTAATTGATCGAAAACGGCATACAATTCGTGTTTTTAAGCTCGAGATTAGTTAGGACTGTCCACAGGCATTATTTTTGACCAAAATCTACGAAATTTTATAAGTGTCGGCCGACTATATAGGAAATATCATAAGTGTCGGCTGACTTCATTTCATAGCTAATATATATATAATTGATTGGAAACGGCATAAAATTCGTGTTTTTAATGTCGAGATTGGTTGGGACTGTCCACAGGCATTATTTTTTACCAAAATCTACGAAATTTCATAAGTGTCGGATGACTAAATTTCATAGCTGCCATTTAGCTAATTGATCGAAAACGGCATACAATTCGTGTTTTTAAGCTCGAGATTGGTTAGGACTGTCCATAGGCATTATTTTTTACCAAAATCTACGAAATTTCATAAGTGTCGGCCGACTATATACGAAATATCATAAGTGTCGGCTGACTTCATTTCATAGCTAATATATATATAATTGATTGGAAATGGCATAAAATTCGTGTTTTTAATCTCGAGATTGGTTCGGACTGTCCACAGGCATTATTTTTTACCAAAATCTACGAAATTTCATAAGTGTCGGATGACTAAATTTCATAGCTGCCATTCAGCTAATTGATCGAATCGGCATACAATTCGTGTTTTTAAGCTCGAGATTGGTTAGGACTGTCCACAGGCATTATTTTTGACCAAAATATACGAAATTTCATAAGTGTCGGCCGACTATATACGAAATATCATAAGTGTCGGCTGACTTCATTTCATAGCTAATATATATATAATTGATTGGAAATGGCATAAAATTCGTGTTTTTAATCTCGAGATTGGTTCGGACTGTCCACAGGCATTATTTTTGAGCAAAATCTACGAAATTTCATAAGTGTCGGCCGACTATATAGGAAATATCATAAGTGTCGGCTGACTTCATTTCATAGCTAATATATATATAATTGATTGGAAACGTCATAAAATTCGTGTTTTTAATGTCGAGATTGGTTGGGACTGTCCACAGGCATTATTTTTTACTAAAATCTACGAAATTTCATAAGTGTCGGATGACTAAATTTCATAGCTGCCATTCAGCTAATTGATCGAAAACGGCATACAATTCGTGTTTTTAAGCTCGAGATTAGTTAGGACTGTCCACAGGCATTATTTTTGACCAAAATCTACGAAATTTCATAAGTGTCGGCCGACTATATACGAAATATCATAAGTGTCGGCTGACTTCATTTCATAGCTAATATATATATAATTGATTGGAAACGGCATAAAATTCGTGTTTTTAATCTCGAGATTGGTTGGGACTGTCCACAGGCATTATTTTTTACCAAAATCTACGAAATATCATAAGTGTCGGATGACTAAATTTCATAGCTGCCATTTAGCTAATTGATCGAAAACGGCATACAATTCGTGTTTTTAAGCTCGAGATTAGTTAGGACTGTCCACAGGCATTATTTTTGACCAAAATCTACGAAATTTCATAAGTGTCGGCCGACTATATACGAAATATCATAAGTGTCGGCTGACTTCATTTCATAGCTAATATATATATAATTGATTGGAAACGGCATAAAATTCGTGTTTTTAATCTCGAGATTGGTTGGGACTGTCCACAGGCATTATTTTTTACCAAAATCTACGAAATTTCATAAGTGTCGGATGACTAAATTTCATAGCTGCCATTCAGCTAATTGATCGAAAACGGCATACAATTCGTGTTTTTAAGCTCGAGATTAGTTAGGACTGTCCACAGGCATTATTTTTGACCAAAATCTACGAAATTTTATAAGTGTCGGCCGACTATATAGGAAATATCATAAGTGTCGGCTGACTTCATTTCATAGCTAATATATATATAATTGATTGGAAACGGCATAAAATTCGTGTTTTTAATGTCGAGATTGGTTGGGACTGTCCACAGGCATTATTTTTTACCAAAATCTACGAAATTTCATAAGTGTCGGATGACTAAATTTCATAGCTGCCATTCAGCTAATTGATCGAATCGGCATACAATTCGTGTTTTTAAGCTCGAGATTGGTTAGGACTGTCCACAGGCATTATTTTTGACCAAAATATACGAAATTTCATAAGTGTCGGCCGACTATATACGAAATATCATAAGTGTCGGCTGACTTCATTTCATAGCTAATATATATATAATTGATTGGAAATGGCATAAAATTCGTGTTTTTAATCTCGAGATTGGTTCGGACTGTCCCCAGGCATTATTTTTGAGCAAAATCTACGAAATTTCATAAGTGTCGGCCGACTATATAGGAAATATCATAAGTGTCGGCTGACTTCATTTCATAGCTAATATATATATAATTGATTGGAAACGTCATAAAATTCGTGTTTTTAATGTCGAGATTGGTTGGGACTGTCCACAGGCATTATTTTTTACTAAAATCTACGAAATTTCATAAGTGTCGGATGACTAAATTTCATAGCTGCCATTCAGCTAATTGATCGAAAACGGCATACAATTCGTGTTTTTAAGCTCGAGATTAGTTAGGACTGTCCACAGGCATTATTTTTGACCAAAATCTACGAAATTTCATAAGTGTCGGCCGACTATATACGAAATATCATAAGTGTCGGCTGACTTCATTTCATAGCTAATATATATATAATTGATTGGAAACGGCATAAAATTCGTGTTTTTAATCTCGAGATTGGTTGGGACTGTCCACAGGCATTATTTTTTACCAAAATCTACGAAATTTCATAAGTGTCGGATGACTAAATTTCATAGCTGCCATTTAGCTAATTGATCGAAAACGGCATACAATTCGTGTTTTTAAGCTCGAGATTAGTTAGGACTGTCCACAGGCATTATTTTTGACCAAAATCTACGAAATTTCATAAGTGTCGGCCGACTATATACGAAATATCATAAGTGTCGGCTGACTTCATTTCATAGCTAATATATATATAATTGATTGGAAACGGCATAAAATTCGTGTTTTTAATGTCGAGATTGGTTGGGACTGTCCACAGGCATTATTTTTTACTAAAATCTACGAAATTTCATAAGTGTCGGATGACTAAATTTCATAGCTGCCATTCAGCTAATTGATCGAAAACGGCATACAATTCGTGTTTTTAAGCTCGAGATTAGTTAGGACTGTCCACAGGCATTATTTTTGACCAAAATCTACGAAATTTCATAAGTGTCGGCCGACTATATACGAAATATCATAAGTGTCGGCTGACTTCATTTCATAGCTAATATATATATAATTGATTGGAAACGGCATAAAATTCGTGTTTTTAATGTCGAGATTGGTTGGGACTGTCCACAGGCATTATTTTTTACCAAAATCTACGAAATTTCATAAGTGTCGGATGACTAAATTTCATAGCTGCCATTTATCTAATTGATCGAAAACGGCATACAATTCGTGTTTTTAAGCTCGAGATTAGTTAGGACTGTCCACAGGCATTATTTTTGACCAAAATCTACGAAATTTCATAAGTGTCGGCCGACTATATAGGAAATATCATAAGTGTCGGCTGACTTCATTTCATAGCTAATATATATATAATTGATTGGAAATGGCATAAAATTCGTGTTTTTAATCTCGAGATTGGTTCGGACAGTCCACAGGCATTATTTTTTACTAAAATCTACGAAATTTCATAAGCGTCGGATGACTAAATTTCATAGCTGCCATTTAGCTAATTGATCGAAAACGGCATACAATTCGTGTTTTTAAGCTCGAGATTGGTTAGGACTGTCCACAGGCATTATTTTTGAGCAAAATCTACGAAATTTCATAAGTGTCGGCCGACTATATACGAAATATCATAGGTGTCGGCTGACTTCATTTAATAGCTAATATATATATAATTGATTGGATATGGCATAAAATTCGTGTTTTTAATCTCGAGATTGGTTCGGACTGTCCACAGGCATTATTTTTTACTAAAATCTACGAAATTTCATAAGTGTCGGATGACTAAATTTCATAGCTGCCATTCAGCTAATTGATCGAAAACGGCATACAATTCGTGTTTTTAAGCTCGAGATTAGTTAGGACTGTCCACAGGCATTATTTTTGACCAAAATCTACGAAATTTTATAAGTGTCGGCCGACTATATAGGAAATATCATAAGTGTCGGCTGACTTCATTTCATAGCTAATATATATATAATTGATTGGAAACGGCATAAAATTCGTGTTTTTAATGTCGAGATTGGTTGGGACTGTCCACAGGCATTATTTTTTACTAAAATCTACGAAATTTCATAAGTGTCGGATGACTAAATTTCATAGCTGCCATTCAGCTAATTGATCGAAAACGGCATACAATTCGTGTTTTTAAGCTCGAGATTGGTTAGGACTGTCCACAAACATTATTTTTGAGCAAAATCTACGAAATTTCATAAGTGTCGGCCGGCTATATAGGAAATATCATAAGTGTCGGCTGACTTCATTTCATAGCTAATATATATATAATTGATTGGAAACGGCATAAAATTCGTGTTTTTAATGTCGAGATTGGTTGGGACTGTCCACAGGCATTATTTTTTACTAAAATCTACGAAATTTCATAAGTGTCGGATGACTAAATTTCATAGCTGCCATTCAGCTAATTGATCGAAAACGGCATACAATTCGTGTTTTTAAGCTCGAGATTAGTTAGGACTGTCCACAGGCATTATTTTTGACCAAAATCTACGAAATTTCATAAGTGTCGGCCGACTATATAGGAAATATCATAAGTGTCGGCTGACTTCATTTCATAGCTAATATATATAAAATTGATTGGAAACGGCATAAAATTCGTGTTTTTAATCTCGAGATTGGTTGGGACTGTCCACAGGCATTATTTTTTACCAAAATCTACGAAATTTCATAGGTGTCGGATGACTAAATTTTATAGCTGCCATTCAGCTAATTGATCGAAAACGGCATACAATTCGTGTTTTTAAGCTCGAGATTAGTTAGGACTGTCCACAGGCATTATTTTTGACCAAAATCTACGAAATTTCATAAGTGTCGGCCGACTATATAGGAAATATCATAAGTGTCGGCTGACTTCATTTCATAGCTAATATATATAAAATTGATTGGAAACGGCATAAAATTCGTGTTTTTAATCTCGAGATTGGTTGGGACTGTCCACAGGCATTATTTTTTACCAAAATCTACGAAATTTCATAAGTGTCGGATGACTAAATTTCATAGCTGCCATTCAGCTAATTGATCGAAAACGGCATACAATTCGTGTTTTTAAGCTCGAGATTGGTTCGGACTGTCCATAGGCATTACTTTTGACCAAAATCTACGAAATTTCATAAGTGTCGGCCGACTATATACGAAATATCATAGGTGTCGGCTGACTTCATTTCATAGCTAATATATATATAATTGATTGGATATGGCATAAAATTCGTGTTTTTAATCTCGAGATTGGTTTGGACTGTCCACAGGCATTATTTTTTACTAAAATCTACGAAATTTCATAAGTGTCGGATGACTAAATTTCATAGCTGCCATTCAGCTAATTGATCGAAAACGGCATACAATTCGTGTTTTTAAGCTCGAGATTAGTTTGGACTGTCCACAGGCATTATTTTTGACCAAAATCTACGAAATTTCATAAGTGTCGGCCGACTATATACGAAATATCATAGGTGTCGGCTGACTTCATTTCATAGCTAATATATATATAATTGATTGGAAATGGCATAAAATTCGTGTTTTTAATCTCGAGATTGGTTCGGACTGTCCACAGGCATTATTTTTGAGCAAAATCTACGAAATTTCATAAGTGTCGGCCGACTATATAGGAAATATCATAAGTGTCGGCTGACTTCATTTCATAGCTAATATATATATAATTGATTGGAAACGTCATAAAATTCGTGTTTTTAATGTCGAGATTGGTTGGGACTGTCCACAGGCATTATTTTTTACTAAAATCTACGAAATTTCATAAGTGTCGGATGACTAAATTTCATAGCTGCCATTCAGCTAATTGATCGAAAACGGCATACAATTCGTGTTTTTAAGCTCGAGATTAGTTAGGACTGTCCACAGGCATTATTTTTGACCAAAATCTACGAAATTTCATAAGTGTCGGCCGACTATATAGGAAATATCATAAGTGTCGGCTGACTTCATTTCATAGCTAATATATATAAAATTGATTGAAAACGGCATAAAATTCGTGTTTTTAATCTCGAGATTGGTTGGGACTGTCCACAGGCATTATTTTTTACTAAAATCTACGAAATTTCATAAGTGTCGGATGACCAAATTTCATAGCTGCCATTCAGCTAATTGATCGAAAACGGCATACAATTCGTGTTTTTAAGCTCGAGATTAGTTAGGACTGTCCACAGGCATTATTTTTGACCAAAATCTACGAAATTTCATAAGTGTCGGCCGACTATATAGGAAATATCATAAGTGTCGGCTGACTTCATTTCATAGCTAATATATATAAAATTGATTGGAAACGGCATAAAATTCGTGTTTTTAATCTCGAGATTGGTTGGGACTGTCCACAGGCATTATTTTTTACCAAAATCTACGAAATTTCATAAGTGTCGGCCGACTATATACGAAATATCATAAGTGTCGGCTGACTTCATTTCATAGCTAATATATATATAATTGATTGGAAATGGCATAAAATTCGTGTTTTTAATCTCGAGATTGGTTCGGACTGTCCACAGGCATTATTTTTTACTAAAATCTACGAAATTTCATAAGTGTCGGCCGACTATATACGAAATATCATAAGTGTCGGCTGACTTCATTTCATAGCTAATGTATATATAATTGATTGGAAACGGCATAAAATTCGTGTTTTTAATCTCGAGATTAGTTGGGACTGTCCACAGGCATAATTTTTTACCAAAATCTACGAAATTTCATAAGTGTCGGCCGACTATATACGAAATATCATAAGTGTCGGCTGACTTCATTTCATAGCTAATATATATATAATTGATTGGAAATGGCATAAAATTCGTGTTTTTAATCTCGAGATTGGTTCGGACTGTCCACAGGCATTATTTTTTACTAAAATCTACGAAATTTCATAAGTGTCGGCCGACTATATACGAAATATCATAAGTGTCGGCTGACTTCATTTCATAGCTAATGTATATATAATTGATTGGAAACGGCATAAAATTCGTGTTTTTAATCTCGAGATTGGTTGGGACTGTCCACAGGCATTATTTTTTACCAAAATCTACGAAATTTCATAAGTGTCGGCCGACTATATACGAAATATCATAAGTGTCGGCTGACTTCATTTCATAGCTAATATATATATAATTGATTGGAAATGGCATAAAATTCGTGTTTTTAATCTCGAGATTGGTTCGGACTGTTCACAGGCATTATTTTTTACTAAAATCTACGAAATTTCATAAGTGTCGGATGACTAAATTTCATAGCTGCCATTCAGCTAATTGATCGAAAACGGCATACAATTCGTGTTTTTAAGCTCGAGATTAGTTAGGACTGTCCACAGGCATTATTTTTGACCAAAATCTACGAAATTTCATAAGTGTCGGCCGACTATATAGGAAATATCATAAGTGTCGGCTGACTTCATTTCATAGCTAATGTATATATAATTGATTGGAAACGGCATAAAATTCGTGTTTTTAATCTCGAGATTGGTTGGGACTGTCCACAGGCATTATTTTTTACCAAAATCTACGAAATTTCATAAGTGTCGGCCGACTATATACGAAATATCATAGGTGTCGGCTGACTTCATTTCATAGCTAATATATATATAATTGATTGGATATGGCATAAAATTCGTGTTTTTAATCTCGAGATTGGTTCGGACTGTCCACAGGCAATATTTTTTACTAAAATCTACGAAATTTCATAAGTGTCGGATGACTAAATTTCATAGCTGCCATTCAGCTAATTGATCGAAAACGGCATACAATTCGTGTTTTTAAGCTCGAGATTAGTTAGGACTGTCCACAGGCATTATTTTTGACCAAAATCTACGAAATTTTATAAGTGTCGGCCGACTATATAGGAAATATCATAAGTGTCGGCTGACTTCATTTCATAGCTAATATATATATAATTGATTGGAAACGGCATAAAATTCGTGTTTTTAATGTCGAGATTGGTTGGGACTGTCCACAGGCATTATTTTTTACCAAAATCTACGAAATTTCATAAGTGTCGGATGACTAAATTTCATAGCTGCCATTTAGCTAATTGATCGAAAACGGCATACAATTCGTGTTTTTAAGCTCGAGATTGGTTAGGACTGTCCATAGGCATTATTTTTTACCAAAATCTACGAAATTTCATAAGTGTCGGCCGACTATATAGGAAATATCATAAGTGTCGGCTGACTTCATTTCATAGCTAATGTATATATAATTGATTGGAAACGGCATAAAATTCGTGTTTTTAATCTCGAGATTGGTTGGGACTGTCCACAGGCATTATTTTTTACCAAAATCTACGAAATTTCATAAGTGTCGGCCGACTATATACGAAATATCATAGGTGTCGGCTGACTTCATTTCATAGCTAATATATATATAATTGATTGGATATGGCATAAAATTCGTGTTTTTAATCTCGAGATTGGTTCGGACTGTCCACAGGCAATATTTTTTACTAAAATCTACGAAATTTCATAAGTGTCGGATGACTAAATTTCATAGCTGCCATTCAGCTAATTGATCGAAAACGGCATACAATTCGTGTTTTTAAGCTCGAGATTAGTTAGGACTGTCCACAGGCATTATTTTTGACCAAAATCTACGAAATTTTATAAGTGTCGGCCGACTATATAGGAAATATCATAAGTGTCGGCTGACTTCATTTCATAGCTAATATATATATAATTGATTGGAAACGGCATAAAATTCGTGTTTTTAATGTCGAGATTGGTTGGGACTGTCCACAGGCATTATTTTTTACCAAAATCTACGAAATTTCATAAGTGTCGGATGACTAAATTTCATAGCTGCCATTTAGCTAATTGATCGAAAACGGCATACAATTCGTGTTTTTAAGCTCGAGATTGGTTAGGACTGTCCATAGGCATTATTTTTTACCAAAATCTACGAAATTTCATAAGTGTCGGCCGACTATATACGAAATATCATAAGTGTCGGCTGACTTCATTTCATAGCTAATATATATATAATTGATTGGAAATGGCATAAAATTCGTGTTTTTAATCTCGAGATTGGTTCGGACTGTCCACAGGCATTATTTTTTACCAAAATCTACGAAATTTCATAAGTGTCGGATGACTAAATTTCATAGCTGCCATTCAGCTAATTGATCGAATCGGCATACAATTCGTGTTTTTAAGCTCGAGATTGGTTAGGACTGTCCACAGGCATTATTTTTGACCAAAATATACGAAATTTCATAAGTGTCGGCCGACTATATACGAAATATCATAAGTGTCGGCTGACTTCATTTCATAGCTAATATATATATAATTGATTGGAAATGGCATAAAATTCGTGTTTTTAATCTCGAGATTGGTTCGGACTGTCCACAGGCATTATTTTTGAGCAAAATCTACGAAATTTCATAAGTGTCGGCCGACTATATAGGAAATATCATAAGTGTCGGCTGACTTCATTTCATAGCTAATATATATATAATTGATTGGAAACGTCATAAAATTCGTGTTTTTAATGTCGAGATTGGTTGGGACTGTCCACAGGCATTATTTTTTACTAAAATCTACGAAATTTCATAAGTGTCGGATGACTAAATTTCATAGCTGCCATTCAGCTAATTGATCGAAAACGGCATACAATTCGTGTTTTTAAGCTCGAGATTAGTTAGGACTGTCCACAGGCATTATTTTTGACCAAAATCTACGAAATTTCATAAGTGTCGGCCGACTATATACGAAATATCATAAGTGTCGGCTGACTTCATTTCATAGCTAATATATATATAATTGATTGGAAACGGCATAAAATTCGTGTTTTTAATCTCGAGATTGGTTGGGACTGTCCACAGGCATTATTTTTTACCAAAATCTACGAAATTTCATAAGTGTCGGATGACTAAATTTCATAGCTGCCATTTAGCTAATTGATCGAAAACGGCATACAATTCGTGTTTTTAAGCTCGAGATTAGTTAGGACTGTCCACAGGCATTATTTTTGACCAAAATCTACGAAATTTCATAAGTGTCGGCCGACTATATACGAAATATCATAAGTGTCGGCTGACTTCATTTCATAGCTAATATATATATAATTGATTGGAAATGGCATAAAATTCGTGTTTTTAATCTCGAGATTGGTTCGGACTGTTCACAGGCATTATTTTTTACTAAAATCTACGAAATTTCATAAGTGTCGGATGACTAAATTTCATAGCTGCCATTCAGCTAATTGATCGAAAACGGCATACAATTCGTGTTTTTAAGCTCGAGATTAGTTAGGACTGTCCACAGGCATTATTTTTGACCAAAATCTACGAAATTTCATAAGTGTCGGCCGACTATATAGGAAATATCATAAGTGTCGGCTGACTTCATTTCATAGCTAATGTATATATAATTGATTGGAAACGGCATAAAATTCGTGTTTTTAATCTCGAGATTGGTTGGGACTGTCCACAGGCATTATTTTTTACCAAAATCTACGAAATTTCATAAGTGTCGGCCGACTATATACGAAATATCATAGGTGTCGGCTGACTTCATTTCATAGCTAATATATATATAATTGATTGGATATGGCATAAAATTCGTGTTTTTAATCTCGAGATTGGTTCGGACTGTCCACAGGCAATATTTTTTACTAAAATCTACGAAATTTCATAAGTGTCGGATGACTAAATTTCATAGCTGCCATTCAGCTAATTGATCGAAAACGGCATACAATTCGTGTTTTTAAGCTCGAGATTAGTTAGGACTGTCCACAGGCATTATTTTTGACCAAAATCTACGAAATTTTATAAGTGTCGGCCGACTATATAGGAAATATCATAAGTGTCGGCTGACTTCATTTCATAGCTAATATATATATAATTGATTGGAAACGGCATAAAATTCGTGTTTTTAATGTCGAGATTGGTTGGGACTGTCCACAGGCATTATTTTTTACCAAAATCTACGAAATTTCATAAGTGTCGGATGACTAAATTTCATAGCTGCCATTTAGCTAATTGATCGAAAACGGCATACAATTCGTGTTTTTAAGCTCGAGATTGGTTAGGACTGTCCATAGGCATTATTTTTTACCAAAATCTACGAAATTTCATAAGTGTCGGCCGACTATATAGGAAATATCATAAGTGTCGGCTGACTTCATTTCATAGCTAATGTATATATAATTGATTGGAAACGGCATAAAATTCGTGTTTTTAATCTCGAGATTGGTTGGGACTGTCCACAGGCATTATTTTTTACCAAAATCTACGAAATTTCATAAGTGTCGGCCGACTATATACGAAATATCATAGGTGTCGGCTGACTTCATTTCATAGCTAATATATATATAATTGATTGGATATGGCATAAAATTCGTGTTTTTAATCTCGAGATTGGTTCGGACTGTCCACAGGCATTATTTTTTACTAAAATCTACGAAATTTCATAAGTGTCGGATGACTAAATTTCATAGCTGCCATTCAGCTAATTGATCGAAAACGGCATACAATTCGTGTTTTTAAGCTCGAGATTAGTTAGGACTGTCCACAGGCATTATTTTTGACCAAAATCTACGAAATTTTATAAGTGTCGGCCGACTATATAGGAAATATCATAAGTGTCGGCTGACTTCATTTCATAGCTAATATATATATAATTGATTGGAAACGGCATAAAATTCGTGTTTTTAATGTCGAGATTGGTTGGGACTGTCCACAGGCATTATTTTTTACCAAAATCTACGAAATTTCATAAGTGTCGGATGACTAAATTTCATAGCTGCCATTTAGCTAATTGATCGAAAACGGCATACAATTCGTGTTTTTAAGCTCGAGATTGGTTAGGACTGTCCATAGGCATTATTTTTTACCAAAATCTACGAAATTTCATAAGTGTCGGCCGACTATATACGAAATATCATAAGTGTCGGCTGACTTCATTTCATAGCTAATATATATATAATTGATTGGAAATGGCATAAAATTCGTGTTTTTAATCTCGAGATTGGTTCGGACTGTCCACAGGCATTATTTTTTACCAAAATCTACGAAATTTCATAAGTGTCGGATGACTAAATTTCATAGCTGCCATTCAGCTAATTGATCGAAAACGGCATACAATTCGTGTTTTTAAGCTCGAGATTGGTTAGGACTGTCCACAGGCATTATTTTTGACCAAAATCTACGAAATTTCATAAGTGTCGGCCGACTATATACGAAATATCATAAGTGTCGGCTGACTTCATTTCATAGCTAATATATATATAATTGATTGGAAATGGCATAAAATTCGTGTTTTTAATCTCGAGATTGGTTCGGACTGTCCACAGGCATTATTTTTGAGCAAAATCTACGAAATTTCATAAGTGTCGGCCGACTATATAGGAAATATCATAAGTGTCGGCTGACTTCATTTCATAGCTAATATATATATAATTGATTGGAAACGTCATAAAATTCGTGTTTTTAATGTCGAGATTGGTTGGGACTGTCCACAGGCATTATTTTTTACTAAAATCTACGAAATTTCATAAGTGTCGGATGACTAAATTTCATAGCTGCCATTCAGCTAATTGATCGAAAACGGCATACAATTCGTGTTTTTAAGCTCGAGATTAGTTAGGACTGTCCACAGGCATTATTTTTGACCAAAATCTACGAAATTTCATAAGTGTCGGCCGACTATATACGAAATATCATAAGTGTCGGCTGACTTCATTTCATAGCTAATATATATATAATTGATTGGAAACGGCATAAAATTCGTGTTTTTAATCTCGAGATTGGTTGGGACTGTCCACAGGCATTATTTTTTACCAAAATCTACGAAATTTCATAAGTGTCGGATGACTAAATTTCATAGCTGCCATTTAGCTAATTGATCGAAAACGGCATACAATTCGTGTTTTTAAGCTCGAGATTAGTTAGGACTGTCCACAGGCATTATTTTTGACCAAAATCTACGAAATTTCATAAGTGTCGGCCGACTATATACGAAATATCATAAGTGTCGGCTGACTTCATTTCATAGCTAATATATATATAATTGATTGGAAACGGCATAAAATTCGTGTTTTTAATGTCGAGATTGGTTGGGACTGTCCACAGGCATTATTTTTTACTAAAATCTACGAAATTTCATAAGTGTCGGATGACTAAATTTCATAGCTGCCATTCAGCTAATTGATCGAAAACGGCATACAATTCGTGTTTTTAAGCTCGAGATTAGTTAGGACTGTCCACAGGCATTATTTTTGACCAAAATCTACGAAATTTCATAAGTGTCGGCCGACTATATACGAAATATCATAAGTGTCGGCTGACTTCATTTCATAGCTAATATATATATAATTGATTGGAAACGGCATAAAATTCGTGTTTTTAATGTCGAGATTGGTTGGGACTGTCCACAGGCATTATTTTTTACCAAAATCTACGAAATTTCATAAGTGTCGGATGACTAAATTTCATAGCTGCCATTTATCTAATTGATCGAAAACGGCATACAATTCGTGTTTTTAAGCTCGAGATTAGTTAGGACTGTCCACAGGCATTATTTTTGACCAAAATCTACGAAATTTCATAAGTGTCGGCCGACTATATAGGAAATATCATAAGTGTCGGCTGACTTCATTTCATAGCTAATATATACATAATTGATTGGAAATGGCATAAAATTCGTGTTTTTAATCTCGAGATTGGTTCGGACAGTCCACAGGCATTATTTTTTACTAAAATCTACGAAATTTCATAAGCGTCGGATGACTAAATTTCATAGCTGCCATTTAGCTAATTGATCGAAAACGGCATACAATTCGTGTTTTTAAGCTCGAGATTGGTTAGGACTGTCCACAGGCATTATTTTTGAGCAAAATCTACGAAATTTCATAAGTGTCGGCCGACTATATACGAAATATCATAGGTGTCGGCTGACTTCATTTAATAGCTAATATATATATAATTGATTGGATATGGCATAAAATTCGTGTTTTTAATCTCGAGATTGGTTCGGACTGTCCACAGGCATTATTTTTTACTAAAATCTACGAAATTTCATAAGTGTCGGATGACTAAATTTCATAGCTGCCATTCAGCTAATTGATCGAAAACGGCATACAATTCGTGTTTTTAAGCTCGAGATTAGTTAGGACTGTCCACAGGCATTATTTTTGACCAAAATCTACGAAATTTTATAAGTGTCGGCCGACTATATAGGAAATATCATAAGTGTCGGCTGACTTCATTTCATAGCTAATATATATATAATTGATTGGAAACGGCATAAAATTCGTGTTTTTAATGTCGAGATTGGTTGGGACTGTCCACAGGCATTATTTTTTACTAAAATCTACGAAATTTCATAAGTGTCGGATGACTAAATTTCATAGCTGCCATTCAGCTAATTGATCGAAAACGGCATACAATTCGTGTTTTTAAGCTCGAGATTGGTTAGGACTGTCCACAAACATTATTTTTGAGCAAAATCTACGAAATTTCATAAGTGTCGGCCGGCTATATAGGAAATATCATAAGTGTCGGCTGACTTCATTTCATAGCTAATATATATATAATTGATTGGAAACGGCATAAAATTCGTGTTTTTAATGTCGAGATTGGTTGGGACTGTCCACAGGCATTATTTTTTACTAAAATCTACGAAATTTCATAAGTGTCGGATGACTAAATTTCATAGCTGCCATTCAGCTAATTGATCGAAAACGGCATACAATTCGTGTTTTTAAGCTCGAGATTAGTTAGGACTGTCCACAGGCATTATTTTTGACCAAAATCTACGAAATTTCATAAGTGTCGGCCGACTATATAGGAAATATCATAAGTGTCGGCTGACTTCATTTCATAGCTAATATATATAAAATTGATTGGAAACGGCATAAAATTCGTGTTTTTAATCTCGAGATTGGTTGGGACTGTCCACAGGCATTATTTTTTACCAAAATCTACGAAATTTCATAGGTGTCGGATGACTAAATTTCATAGCTGCCATTCAGCTAATTGATCGAAAACGGCATACAATTCGTGTTTTTAAGCTCGAGATTAGTTAGGACTGTCCACAGGCATTATTTTTGACCAAAATCTACGAAATTTCATAAGTGTCGGCCGACTATATAGGAAATATCATAAGTGTCGGCTGACTTCATTTCATAGCTAATATATATAAAATTGATTGGAAACGGCATAAAATTCGTGTTTTTAATCTCGAGATTGGTTGGGACTGTCCACAGGCATTATTTTTTACCAAAATCTACGAAATTTCATAGGTGTCGGATGACTAAATTTCATAGCTGCCATTCAGCTAATTGATCGAAAACGGCATACAATTCGTGTTTTTAAGCTCGAGATTAGTTAGGACTGTCCACAGGCATTATTTTTGACCAAAATGTACGAAATTTCATAAGTGTCGGCCGACTATATAGGAAATATCATAAGTGTCGGCTGACTTCAGTTCATAGCTAATATATATAAAATTGATCGAAAACGGCATACAATTCGTGTTTTTAAGCTCGAGATTGGTTCGAACTGTCCATAGGCATTACTTTTGACCAAAATCTACGAAATTTCATAAGTGTCGGCCGACTATATACGAAATATCATAGGTGTCGGCTGACTTCATTTCATAGCTAATATATATATAATTGATTGGATATGGCATAAAATTCGTGTTTTTAATCTCGAGATTGGTTTGGACTGTCCACAGGCATTATTTTTTACTAAAATCTACGAAATTTCATAAGTGTCGGATGACTAAATTTCATAGCTGCCATTCAGCTAATTGATCGAAAACGGCATACAATTCGTGTTTTTAAGCTCGAGATTAGTTTGGACTGTCCACAGGCATTATTTTTGACCAAAATCTACGAAATTTCATAAGTGTCGGCCGACTATATACGAAATATCATAGGTGTCGGCTGACTTCATTTCATAGCTAATATATATATAATTGATTGGAAATGGCATAAAATTCGTGTTTTTAATCTCGAGATTGGTTCGGACTGTCCACAGGCATTATTTTTGAGCAAAATCTACGAAATTTCATAAGTGTCGGCCGACTATATAGGAAATATCATAAGTGTCGGCTGACTTCATTTCATAGCTAATATATATATAATTGATTGGAAACGTCATAAAATTCGTGTTTTTAATGTCGAGATTGGTTGGGACTGTCCACAGGCATTATTTTTTACTAAAATCTACGAAATTTCATAAGTGTCGGATGACTAAATTTCATAGCTGCCATTCAGCTAATTGATCGAAAACGGCATACAATTCGTGTTTTTAAGCTCGAGATTAGTTAGGACTGTCCACAGGCATTATTTTTGACCAAAATCTACGAAATTTCATAAGTGTCGGCCGACTATATAGGAAATATCATAAGTGTCGGCTGACTTCATTTCATAGCTAATATATATAAAATTGATTGAAAACGGCATAAAATTCGTGTTTTTAATCTCGAGATTGGTTGGGACTGTCCACAGGCATTATTTTTTACTAAAATCTACGAAATTTCATAAGTGTCGGCCGACTATATACGAAATATCATAAGTGTCGGCTGACTTCATTTCATAGCTAATATATATATAATTGATTGGAAATGGCATAAAATTCGTGTTTTTAATCTCGAGATTGGTTCGGACTGTCCACAGGCATTATTTTTTACTAAAATCTACGAAATTTCATAAGTGTCGGCCGACTATATACGAAATATCATAAGTGTCGGCTGACTTCATTTCATAGCTAATGTATATATAATTGATTGGAAACGGCATAAAATTCGTGTTTTTAATCTCGAGATTGGTTGGGACTGTCCACAGGCATTATTTTTTACCAAAATCTACGAAATTTCATAAGTGTCGGCCGACTATATACGAAATATCATAAGTGTCGGCTGACTTCATTTCATAGCTAATATATATATAATTGATTGGAAATGGCATAAAATTCGTGTTTTTAATCTCGAGATTGGTTCGGACTGTTCACAGGCATTATTTTTTACTAAAATCTACGAAATTTCATAAGTGTCGGATGACTAAATTTCATAGCTGCCATTCAGCTAATTGATCGAAAACGGCATACAATTCGTGTTTTTAAGCTCGAGATTAGTTAGGACTGTCCACAGGCATTATTTTTGACCAAAATCTACGAAATTTCATAAGTGTCGGCCGACTATATAGGAAATATCATAAGTGTCGGCTGACTTCATTTCATAGCTAATGTATATATAATTGATTGGAAACGGCATAAAATTCGTGTTTTTAATCTCGAGATTGGTTGGGACTGTCCACAGGCATTATTTTTTACCAAAATCTACGAAATTTCATAAGTGTCGGCCGACTATATACGAAATATCATAGGTGTCGGCTGACTTCATTTCATAGCTAATATATATATAATTGATTGGATATGGCATAAAATTCGTGTTTTTAATCTCGAGATTGGTTCGGACTGTCCACAGGCATTATTTTTTACTAAAATCTACGAAATTTCATAAGTGTCGGATGACTAAATTTCATAGCTGCCATTCAGCTAATTGATCGAAAACGGCATACAATTCGTGTTTTTAAGCTCGAGATTAGTTAGGACTGTCCACAGGCATTATTTTTGACCAAAATCTACGAAATTTCATAAGTGTCGGCCGACTATATACGAAATATCATAAGTGTCGGCTGACTTCATTTCATAGCTAATATATATAAAATTGATTGGAAACGGCATAAAATTCGTGTTTTTAATCTCGAGATTGGTTGGGACTGTCCACAGGCATTATTTTTTACCAAAATCTACGAAATTTCATAAGTGTCGGATGACTAAATTTCATAGCTGCCATTCAGCTAATTGATCGAAAACGGCATACAATTCGTGTTTTTAAGCTCGAGATTGGTTCGGACTGTCCATAGGCATTATTTTTGACCAAAATCTACGAAATTTCATAAGTGTCGGCCGACTATATACGAAATATCATAGGTGTCGGCTGACTTCATTTCATAGCTAATATATATATAATTGATTGGATATGGCATAAAATTCGTGTTTTTAATCTCGAGATTGGTTTGGACTGTCCACAGGCATTATTTTTTACTAAAATCTACGAAATTTCATAAGTGTCGGATGACTAAATTTCATAGCTGCCATTTAGCTAATTGATCGAAAACGGCATACAATTCGTGTTTTTAAGCTCGAGATTAGTTAGGACTGTCCACAGGCATTATTTTTGACCAAAATCTACGAAATTTCATAAGTGTCGGCCGACTATATACGAAATATCATAAGTGTCGGCTGACTTCATTTCATAGCTAATATATATATAATTGATTGGAAACGGCATAAAATTCGTGTTTTTAATCTCGAGATTGGTTGGGACTGTCCACAGGCATTATTTTTTACTAAAATCTACGAAATTTCATAAGTGTCGGATGACTAAATTTCATAGCTGCCATTCAGCTAATTGATCGAAAACGGCATACAATTCGTGTTTTTAAGCTCGAGATTGGTTAGGACTGTCCACAGGCATTATTTTTGAGCAAAATCTACGAAATTTCATAAGTGTCGGCCGACTATATAGGAAATATCATAAGTGTCGGCTGACTTCATTTCATAGCTAATATATATATAATTGATTGGAAACGTCATAAAATTCGTGTTTTTAATGTCGAGATTGGTTGGGACTGTCCACAGGCATTATTTTTTACTAAAATCTACGAAATTTCATAAGTGTCGGATGACTAAATTTCATAGCTGCCATTCAGCTAATTGATCGAAAACGGCATACAATTCGTGTTTTTAAGCTCGAGATTAGTTAGGACTGTCCACAGGCATTATTTTTGACCAAAATCTACGAAATTTCATAAGTGTCGGCCGACTATATACGAAATATCATAAGTGTCGGCTGACTTCATTTCATAGCTAATATATATATAATTGATTGGAAACGGCATAAAATTCGTGTTTTTAATCTCGAGATTGGTTGGGACTGTCCACAGGCATTATTTTTTACCAAAATCTACGAAATTTCATAAGTGTCGGATGACTAAATTTCATAGCTGCCATTTAGCTAATTGATCGAAAACGGCATACAATTCGTGTTTTTAAGCTCGAGATTAGTTAGGACTGTCCACAGGCATTATTTTTGACCAAAATCTACGAAATTTCATAAGTGTCGGCCGACTATATACGAAATATCATAAGTGTCGGCTGACTTCATTTCATAGCTAATATATATATAATTGATTGGAAACGGCATAAAATTCGTGTTTTTAATGTCGAGATTGGTTGGGACTGTCCACAGGCATTATTTTTTACTAAAATCTACGAAATTTCATAAGTGTCGGATGACTAAATTTCATAGCTGCCATTCAGCTAATTGATCGAAAACGGCATACAATTCGTGTTTTTAAGCTCGAGATTAGTTAGGACTGTCCACAGGCATTATTTTTGACCAAAATCTACGAAATTTCATAAGTGTCGGCCGACTATATACGAAATATCATAAGTGTCGGCTGACTTCATTTCATAGCTAATATATATATAATTGATTGGAAACGGCATAAAATTCGTGTTTTTAATGTCGAGATTGGTTGGGACTGTCCACAGGCATTATTTTTTACCAAAATCTACGAAATTTCATAAGTGTCGGATGACTAAATTTCATAGCTGCCATTTAGCTAATTGATCGAAAACGGCATACAATTCGTGTTTTTAAGCTCGAGATTAGTTAGGACTGTCCACAGGCATTATTTTTGACCAAAATCTACGAAATTTCATAAGTGTCGGCCGACTATATAGGAAATATCATAAGTGTCGGCTGACTTCATTTCATAGCTAATATATATATAATTGATTGGAAATGGCATAAAATTCGTGTTTTTAATCTCGAGATTGGTTCGGACAGTCCACAGGCATTATTTTTTACTAAAATCTACGAAATTTCATAAGTGTCGGATGACTAAATTTCATAGCTGCCATTCAGCTAATTGATCGAAAACGGCATACAATTCGTGTTTTTAAGCTCGAGATTGGTTAGGACTGTCCACAAACATTATTTTTGAGCAAAATCTACGAAATTTCATAAGTGTCGGCCGACTATATAGGAAATATCATAAGTGTCGGCTGACTTCATTTCATAGCTAATATATATATAATTGATTGGAAACGGCATAAAATTCGTGTTTTTAATGTCGAGATTGGTTGGGACTGTCCACAGGCATTATTTTTTACTAAAATCTACGAAATTTCATAAGTGTCGGATGACTAAATTTCATAGCTGCCATTCAGCTAATTGATCGAAAACGGCATACAATTCGTGTTTTTAAGCTCGAGATTGGTTAGGACTGTCCACAAACATTATTTTTGAGCAAAATCTACGAAATTTCATAAGTGTCGGCCGGCTATATAGGAAATATCATAAGTGTCGGCTGACTTCATTTCATAGCTAATATATATATAATTGATTGGAAACGGCATAAAATTCGTGTTTTTAATGTCGAGATTGGTTGGGACTGTCCACAGGCATTATTTTTTACTAAAATCTACGAAATTTCATAAGTGTCGGATGACTAAATTTCATAGCTGCCATTCAGCTAATTGATCGAAAACGGCATACAATTCGTGTTTTTAAGCTCGAGATTAGTTAGGACTGTCCACAGGCATTATTTTTGACCAAAATCTACGAAATTTCATAAGTGTCGGCCGACTATATACGAAATATCATAAGTGTCGGCTGACTTCATTTCATAGCTAATATATATATAATTGATTGGAAACGGCATAAAATTCGTGTTTTTAATGTCGAGATTGGTTGGGACTGTCCACAGGCATTATTTTTTACCAAAATCTACGAAATTTCATAAGTGTCGGATGACTAAATTTCATAGCTGCCATTTAGCTAATTGATCGAAAACGGCATACAATTCGTGTTTTTAAGCTCGAGATTAGTTAGGACTGTCCACAGGCATTATTTTTGACCAAAATCTACGAAATTTCATAAGTGTCGGCCGACTATATAGGAAATATCATAAGTGTCGGCTGACTTCATTTCATAGCTAATATATATATAATTGATTGGAAATGGCATAAAATTCGTGTTTTTAATCTCGAGATTGGTTCGGACAGTCCACAGGCATTATTTTTTACTAAAATCTACGAAATTTCATAAGCGTCGGATGACTAAATTTCATAGCTGCCATTTAGCTAATTGATCGAAAACGGCATACAATTCGTGTTTTTAAGCTCGAGATTGGTTAGGACTGTCCACAGGCATTATTTTTGAGAAAAATCTACGAAATTTCATAAGTGTCGGCCGACTATATACGAAATATCATAGGTGTCGGCTGACTTCATTTCATAGCTAATATATATATAATTGATTGGATATGGCATAAAATTCGTGTTTTTAATCTCGAGATTGGTTCGGACTGTCCACAGGCATTATTTTTTACTAAAATCTACGAAATTTCATAAGTGTCGGATGACTAAATTTCATAGCTGCCATTCAGCTAATTGATCGAAAACGGCATACAATTCGTGTTTTTAAGCTCGAGATTAGTTAGGACTGTCCACAGGCATTATTTTTGACCAAAATCTACGAAATTTTATAAGTGTCGGCCGACTATATAGGAAATATCATAAGTGTCGGCTGACTTCATTTCATAGCTAATATATATATAATTGATTGGAAACGGCATAAAATTCGTGTTTTTAATGTCGAGATTGGTTGGGACTGTCCACAGGCATTATTTTTTACTAAAATCTACGAAATTTCATAAGTGTCGGATGACTAAATTTCATAGCTGCCATTCAGCTAATTGATCGAAAACGGCATACAATTCGTGTTTTTAAGCTCGAGATTGGTTAGGACTGTCCACAAACATTATTTTTGAGCAAAATCTACGAAATTTCATAAGTGTCGGCCGGCTATATAGGAAATATCATAAGTGTCGGCTGACTTCATTTCATAGCTAATATATATATAATTGATTGGAAACGGCATAAAATTCGTGTTTTTAATGTCGAGATTGGTTGGGACTGTCCACAGGCATTATTTTTTACTAAAATCTACGAAATTTCATAAGTGTCGGATGACTAAATTTCATAGCTGCCATTCAGCTAATTGATCGAAAACGGCATACAATTCGTGTTTTTAAGCTCGAGATTAGTTAGGACTGTCCACAGGCATTATTTTTGACCAAAATCTACGAAATTTCATAAGTGTCGGCCGACTATATACGAAATATCATAAGTGTCGGCTGACTTCATTTCATAGCTAATATATATATAATTGATTGGAAACGGCATAAAATTCGTGTTTTTAATCTCGAGATTGGTTGGGACTGTCCACAGGCATTATTTTTTACCAAAATCTACGAAATTTCATAAGTGTCGGATGACTAAATTTCATAGCTGCCATTTAGCTAATTGATCGAAAACGGCATACAATTCGTGTTTTTAAGCTCGAGATTAGTTAGGACTGTCCACAGGCATTATTTTTGACCAAAATCTACGAAATTTCATAAGTGTCGGCCGACTATATACGAAATATCATAAGTGTCGGCTTACTTCATTTCATAGCTAATATATATATAATTGATTGGAAACGGCATAAAATTCGTGTTTTTAATGTCGAGATTGGTTGGGACTGTCCACAGGCATTATTTTTTACTAAAATCTACGAAATTTCATAAGTGTCGGATGACTAAATTTCATAGCTGCCATTCAGCTAATTGATCGAAAACGGCATACAATTCGTGTTTTTAAGCTCGAGATTAGTTAGGACTGTCCACAGGCATTATTTTTGACCAAAATCTACGAAATTTCATAAGTGTCGGCCGACTATATACGAAATATCATAAGTGTCGGCTGACTTCATTTCATAGCTAATATATATATAATTGATTGGAAACGGCATAAAATTCGTGTTTTTAATGTCGAGATTGGTTGGGACTGTCCACAGGCATTATTTTTTACCAAAATCTACGAAATTTCATAAGTGTCGGATGACTAAATTTCATAGCTGCCATTTAGCTAATTGATCGAAAACGGCATACAATTCGTGTTTTTAAGCTCGAGATTAGTTAGGACTGTCCACAGGCATTATTTTTGACCAAAATCTACGAAATTTCATAAGTGTCGGCCGACTATATAGGAAATATCATAAGTGTCGGCTGACTTCATTTCATAGCTAATATATATATAATTGATTGGAAATGGCATAAAATTCGTGTTTTTAATCTCGAGATTGGTTCGGACAGTCCACAGGCATTATTTTTTACTAAAATCTACGAAATTTCATAAGCGTCGGATGACTAAATTTCATAGCTGCCATTTAGCTAATTGATCGAAAACGACATACAATTCGTGTTTTTAAGCTCGAGATTGGTTAGGACTGTCCACAGGCATTATTTTTGACCAAAATCTACGAAATTTCATAAGTGTCGGCCGACTATATACGAAATATCATAGGTGTCGGCTGACTTCATTTCATAGCTAATATATATATAATTGATTGGATATGGCATAAAATTCGTGTTTTTAATCTCGAGATTGGTTCGGACTGTCCACAGGCATTATTTTTTACTAAAATCTACGAAATTTCATAAGTGTCGGATGACTAAATTTCATAGCTGCCATTCAGCTAATTGATCGAAAACGGCATACAATTCGTGTTTTTAAGCTCGAGATTAGTTAGGACTGTCCACAGGCATTATTTTTGACCAAAATCTACGAAATTTTATAAGTGTCGGCCGACTATATAGGAAATATCATAAGTGTCGGCTGACTTCATTTCATAGCTAATATATATATAATTGATTGGAAACGGCATAAAATTCGTGTTTTTAATGTCGAGATTGGTTGGGACTGTCCACAGGCATTATTTTTTACTAAAATCTACGAAATTTCATAAGTGTCGGATGACTAAATTTCATAGCTGCCATTCAGCTAATTGATCGAAAACGGCATACAATTCGTGTTTTTAAGCTCGAGATTGGTTAGGACTGTCCACAAACATTATTTTTGAGCAAAATCTACGAAATTTCATAAGTGTCGGCCGGCTATATAGGAAATATCATAAGTGTCGGCTGACTTCATTTCATAGCTAATATATATATAATTGATTGGAAACGGCATAAAATTCGTGTTTTTAATGTCGAGATTGGTTGGGACTGTCCACAGGCATTATTTTTTACTAAAATCTACGAAATTTCATAAGTGTCGGATGACTAAATTTCATAGCTGCCATTCAGCTAATTGATCGAAAACGGCATACAATTCGTGTTTTTAAGCTCGAGATTAGTTAGGACTGTCCACAGGCATTATTTTTGACCAAAATCTACGAAATTTCATAAGTGTCGGCCGACTATATACGAAATATCATAAGTGTCGGCTGACTTCATTTCATAGCTAATATATATATAATTGATTGGAAACGGCATAAAATTCGTGTTTTTAATCTCGAGATTGGTTGGGACTGTCCACAGGCATTATTTTTTACCAAAATCTACGAAATTTCATAAGTGTCGGATGACTAAATTTCATAGCTGCCATTTAGCTAATTGATCGAAAACGGCATACAATTCGTGTTTTTAAGCTCGAGATTAGTTAGGACTGTCCACAGGCATTATTTTTGACCAAAATCTACGAAATTTCATAAGTGTCGGCCGACTATATACGAAATATCATAAGTGTCGGCTGACTTCATTTCATAGCTAATATATATATAATTGATTGGAAACGGCATAAAATTCGTGTTTTTAATGTCGAGATTGGTTGGGACTGTCCACAGGCATTATTTTTTACTAAAATCTACGAAATTTCATAAGTGTCGGATGACTAAATTTCATAGCTGCCATTCAGCTAATTGATCGAAAACGGCATACAATTCGTGTTTTTAAGCTCGAGATTAGTTAGGACTGTCCACAGGCATTATTTTTGACCAAAATCTACGAAATTTCATAAGTGTCGGCCGACTATATACGAAATATCATAAGTGTCGGCTGACTTCATTTCATAGCTAATATATATATAATTGATTGGAAACGGCATAAAATTCGTGTTTTTAATGTCGAGATTGGTTGGGACTGTCCACAGGCATTATTTTTTACCAAAATCTACGAAATTTCATAAGTGTCGGATGACTAAATTTCATAGCTGCCATTTAGCTAATTGATCGAAAACGGCATACAATTCGTGTTTTTAAGCTCGAGATTAGTTAGGACTGTCCACAGGCATTATTTTTGACCAAAATCTACGAAATTTCATAAGTGTCGGCCGACTATATAGGAAATATCATAAGTGTCGGCTGACTTCATTTCATAGCTAATATATATATAATTGATTGGAAATGGCATAAAATTCGTGTTTTTAATCTCGAGATTGGTTCGGACAGTCCACAGGCATTATTTTTTACTAAAATCTACGAAATTTCATAAGTGTCGGATGACTAAATTTCATAGCTGCCATTTAGCTAATTGATCGA
The DNA here is from genome assembly GCA_035047585.1 of Drosophila monieri. NCBI lineage: Eukaryota > Metazoa > Arthropoda > Insecta > Diptera > Drosophilidae > Drosophila > Drosophila monieri. Next base: position 87,733 of record JAWNPJ010000018.1, read on the forward strand.
AAACGGCATACAATTCGTGTTTTTAAGCTCGAGATTGGTTAGGACTGTCCACAGGCATTATTTTTGAGCAAAATCTACGAAATTTCATAAGTGTCGGCCGACTATATACGAAATATCATAGGTGTCGGCTGACTTCATTTCATAGCTAATATATATATAATTGATTGGATATGGCATAAAATTCGTGTTTTTAATCTCGAGATTGGTTCGGACTGTCCACAGGCATTATTTTTTACTAAAATCTACGAAATTTCATAAGTGTCGGATGACTAAATTTCATAGCTGCCATTCAGCTAATTGATCGAAAACGGCATACAATTCGTGTTTTTAAGCTCGAGATTAGTTAGGACTGTCCACAGGCATTATTTTTGATCAAAATCTACGAAATTTTATAAGTGTCGGCCGACTATATAGGAAATATCATAAGTGTCGGCTGACTTCATTTCATAGCTAATATATATATAATTGATTGGAAACGGCATAAAATTCGTGTTTTTAATGTCGAGATTGGTTGGGACTGTCCACAGGCATTATTTTTTACTAAAATCTACGAAATTTCATGTGTCGGATGACTAAATTTCATAGCTGCCATTCAGCTAATTGATCGAAAACGGCATACAATTCGTGTTTTTAAGCTCGAGATTGGTTAGGACTGTCCACAAACATTATTTTTGAGCAAAATCTACGAAATTTCATAAGTGTCGGCCGGCTATATAGGAAATATCATAAGTGTCGGCTGACTTCATTTCATAGCTAATATATAAGTTAACAATGCAATGGTGATCTAAGCTAGGAGCACGACGACGGACGGCACACGAAGTCTTACGACAGCCGGTCGACGGCTGTGATCTGTGCGAGTTAGGGTTACGATTAAGCTATTGTGTTGGTATGTTAAGTAGTTCTAAGCTGACAGCCGAAGAATAAAGGCACCTCCTCTAGATCGAGGGTATTAATTTATCAATCACCGCTTTATTAATAGCTGAAGCCACGACCCGGCTACCAGCTTATTAATAGGAGTTTCAGCAGCATCATCGTCACTGATTGTGGCCACCACCTGGTCTCGATCGGTGCTCTGCATCGTTACGTAACTGCAGAGGCACCTAGTGAGTGACGGACCGTTGTGGGCAGCAACTTGCCGCAACAGTGCTTCAGGACCAACACACCCGTGAGCGGCACGTGCAACGACGCCACCCCCTGCAAGAGCTGTGCAGGTGGAGAATATTGTGGGCAAACAAGCTGCCACTATATCTTAAAACCTTATCTGGCGCCCAACCGAGTCGAAGACCCCGACAAGATCTCCAAGCCTCGAAGACACGAGGAAAACCTAAATCATCATCTTAAAATTGGCACCCTAAGAGGGACTGTTCTGGACCGCACTGAAGACTATGAATAAGAAGAAGGAAAACTTTCATAGATTCATGTAAGTGAAACCTTTTTTATGAATTGCCTGAAAAAATTAAAAGAAACGAATATAAAATAATGTATTTAAATTTGTGTTATTTCTTATAAAATATTTACTTTTGAAAGCTCAGTGTCGGCATTAAAGTCTATAAGTTAGAATAATCTATTTCTTTGTGTCGCGTTTTTTTTTTTCGAACCGATTAAAATCAGTAACAATTACAGTAACAAATTACAATTACGGTACAATCAGTAAAAAATAGATAAGCGCTTAGCTTAGCGCTTAGACGGTTTGATTCTTTTGAGACTTCTTTTTGTGAGTTGTTCGCTCGCCTGCATTCGGTCTTGATAGCGATTGTATGAGTGGTTCAGAGTCTGAGGACTTGGTTGTTCTGCTAAGTAACCTCGCTTTATCCGACGAGGCCTCCGAACGCATAGTACAGAAAAAACAAGGTATGGATCCACAACAACTGCAGGCAATCATAAATGCAGCGGTTTCGGCTGCATTACAGGTGCAGAAACAAGAGTTTGAAGAGAAATTGAAGGAAGTCACTGATAGATTTAGCGCTGCAACAGTATCTGCCCCTGATATTGCAGTATACTTGCCTGTTGCTGTATCCGGTAATGTGTCTTGTGACGAAGGCCTTGATGCGGTAAAATCATTGCCAGAGTTTGATGGGTCGCAGGGAAAATATGTTTCTTGGCGACAGGCAGCACTAGCATCATACGAGTTGTTCAGACGGTTTGACGGTAGTTCTAAACATTATCAGGCTGTTCTCATAATCCGTAACAAGATTAGAGGATCTGCTGATTCTATCCTTTCGTCCTTTAACACAGTTCTTAATTTTGATGCTATTATAAGCCGCCTTGACTTTACCTATTCTGATAAGCGTCCATTATACTTGCTCGAGCAAGAGCTTACGACATTAAGGCAGGGACAGATGCCTATCACACAGTTTTATGAGGAGGTTGAGAAGAAGCTGACACTCCTTACAAATAAGACAACCATGACATATGAGACTGACCGGGCCCGGTATATGAATGATAAGTATAGGACTGATGCCCTACGTGTATTTATTTCCGGGCTGAAGAGAAACTTAACCGATGTGCTCTTTGCTGCTCAGCCTAGGGACTTGCCATCAGCATTGGCAATGGCTCAAGAAATAGAGGCAAACCATGAGAGGCATGCCTTTGCCACACAGTATGCCAGGTCCGTAGAGGAGAAACATTTTAGGCAGGCCCAGAGTCGTCCATTACAAAGGACACCCGATTCCAACCACGAGCAGATACTCAAAAAGGGGTGGAAAAATCCATATTTTACCAGGGATCAAGGTCAAGGAATCGTTGTTGACAATAGACCAGTAGAGAAGATGGACGTAGATCCAACTTCGTCGAAAGTCCATCTATCAACAAACCTCCAGCGATCTCAGGGTTCTTCCGCGCTGCAGTCATTCGGTGCACAGCAACAGGTTACACACAAGAGACCGATGAGCTCTCAAAGATTTTCTGACTTTAGGCGTCAAAGAGTTAATCACCTGTTTGAAGAAAATAAGGGGGGTCAAACCGAGGATTATTATAACCAGATTGCTAATGATGCGGTAGAGGAAATAGATAATGAAGAGGAAATAGATTATGAAAGTGATGCCGTGCATTTTTTAGGGGATCTTCCCTGCTTCCGTTCGTCCAACAAACAGTAGCAGGGGAATCACGAAAGTTTTTAGTAGATACGGGGGCCTCTAAAAGCTACATCAAGAGAGAGATTGGGTGGCCGACTTCAATTCCCGTTGATTCTCCATTCACTGTCAAGTCGCTTCATGGGTTTGAAAAAATAGAGCACAAATGCCAGGTTTATCTTTTTGGTGTAGAAAGCCCTTTCTTCTTATTACTCGGACTTGAAACTTTTGACGGCATAATTGGCCTTGACCTGTTAGTGCAAGTAGGGGCGACCATTGATCTTGAAAGCAAATGTATTAGATTTAATGGGGGAAGTGAGGATCTACACTTTCAAAAATGTGCTCAGGTTAACTTTACGAAGGTTGAGGACATTGTCGTACCTCCAAAAGTGCAACAGAGTTTTCAGCAGGTGATGTCTAAATATTCGGGGGCCTTTGCTGACCCAAATAAGAAGTTACCGTTCAACACAAATATTGTAGCGACTATTCGGACAGAGGATAATGAGCCTGTATATTCAAAGTTGTACCCGTTTCCGATGGGTGCTGCCGATTTTGTCAATCGAGAGATCAAAGACCTACTAAAAAATGGCATTATTCGGCCATCTCGGTCTCCCTACAATAACCCCATATGGGTTGTAGGTAAAAAAGGCACCGACGCCTCAGGATCGCCTAATAAACGCTTAGTAGTCGATTTTAGAAAATTAAATTTGAAAACTATTGCCGATAGATACCCAATGCCGAGTATAAATATGATACTGTCGAATCTGGGAAAGGCCAAATTTTTTACCACCCTCGACCTTAAGTCCGGTTATCACCAGATAGAACTTGCCGAATTAGATAGGGAGAAAACTTCTTTTTCGGTCAACGGAGGCAAATACGAGTTCTGCCGCCTACCTTTCGGACTAAAAAATGCCTCAAGCATTTTTCAAAGGGCAATAGACGATGTTCTACGGGAGAAAATAGGAAGGATCTGTTACGTCTATGTGGATGACGTAATTGTCTTTTCAGAAACTGAAGAATCTCATGTTGGGCATATTGCGGAGGTTTTGAAGAGCTTGCAGGACGCCAATATGCGAGTGTCCAGGGAAAAGTCACATTTTTTTAAAGAAAGTGTCGATTTCCTTGGTTTTTTTGTTACAAAGGAAGGTACTAGGACAAGCAAGGACAAGGTAAAAGCCATCAAGGAGTTTAAACAGCCCAGTAATTTGTTCGAGCTGAGATCGTTCTTGGGCTTAGCAAGTTACTATCGATGCTTTATCAAAGATTTCGCATCAATAGCGAGACCTTTGACAGAGTTGCTGAAGGGTGAAAGTGGCAGGGTTAGCAAATACCGTTCAAAAGGCATTTCGGTGAACTTTGATAAGCCCCAGTTAAGCGCATTTGACAAGCTTAAAAATATTCTTGCTTCAGAGGACGTTATCCTTCATTACCCAGATTTTACGCGACCATTTGATTTGACAACTGATGCTTCATCCTTTGGCATAGGTGCAGTCTTATCTCAGGAAAATAGGCCTATAGCGATGATATCCAGAACGCTGAAAGATAGGGAATTAAATTATGCCACGAACGAAAGGGAGTTACTAGCAATTGTATGGGCCTTAGATAGTCTTCGTCACTACCTCTATGGGAAAAGTGACATAAACATATTTACGGACCATCAGCCCCTTATATTTGCGGTCTCTGATAAGAATCCTAATTCAAAACTCAAACGCTGGAAGGCCCGCATTGAAGAAAGTGGCGCAAAAGTTATGTATAAGCCAGGAAAAGAAAACTGTGTGGCGGATGCTTTGTCGCGACAAGCTATTTACGCTTTGCAAAGCTCAGCGGAGTCAGATCGGGCCACTATTCACAGTGAAGAATCATCAACACTTGTCATTGAGGCCACGGAAAAGCCACTTAACTGTTTTAAAAACCAGATCATATTGGAGGAGGCGACCACGTCAAATAAGCGACTATTTATAGTGTTTGGTACTAAAACCCGCCATCAAATTGATTTTTCTGATTGGGAGGCATTAGTGGACCTAGTGAAAGACGTAGTGTCGCCAAACGTCGTGAATGCCATACATTGCAAGCTTCCAGTCTTGGCCCGTATTCAAGATAGTCTGGTTCGGCTGTTCCCGGCCACTAAGTTTTGGTATTGCAAGTCTTGGGTGGCGGACGTTATCAAGCCGGACGAACAAAAGGAAATACTAGTTGTGGAGCACAACAGGGCTCACAGAGCCGCTCAGGAGAATATTAAACAGGTGCTGCTTGACTATTATTTTCCAAAAATGGGTAAAATAGCGGCCGAGATAGTTTTAAACTGCAGGATTTGTCAGAAAGCAAAGTATAATAGGCACCCATTAAAGCAGGAATTAGGAATTACCCCGATACCATCGCGGGTGGGAGAGATGTTACACATGGACATTTTCTCAACAGGGGGAAAGTACTTTCTCACTGCTGTTGATAAGTTCAGCAAGTTTGCGGTGGTCCAGCCAATAGCATCGCGTGCTATATTAGATGTGAAAACCCCAATCCTTCAACTGGTGAATCTTTTCCCTAATGTCAGATCGATTTATTGCGATAATGAGGCATCGTTTAACTCCGAAACTATACGATCCATGCTGAAAAATCAGTACGACATCGATATAGCAAATGCACCACCCTTACACAGTACGTCAAATGGGCAGGTGGAAAGGTTCCACAGTACTCTTATAGAAATAGCCAGGTGTCTAAAATTGGAAAGGAAAATTGACGATATCACGCAATTATTCCTTCAGGCGACCATAGAATACAATAGGTCATTTCACTCTGTCACTAATAGGAAACCTGTTGAGATTATCCATGCCAGTGCTGACTTTGCTCCGGATATAATTGTAAACCTTAAAAAGGCACAGCAGGAGCAGTTAAATCGAAACAATCCATCTCGACAGCACAGGGTGTTTGACGTAGGTGAGAAGGTTTTAGTAAAAACCAACAAGAGATTGGGAGATAAGCTTACGCCTGTTTATGTCGAGAACAGGATCGATGCTGATACTGGGACAACGGTCCTAATTAATGGGAGGGTGGTCCACAAGGACAATATTCGATAAGGGCCACCTAAAAAATTGTTTCCTAGGCTTACTGTACTCTGAAAACCTGCAAACGTATAGTCTTACTATCGATTTCGAAATGCGGGCTCAGAGGAACGCTTGCAAAAAAAAATTTAAATTGAATCGAGTTTAAAATTAATTTAGTTTAAATTGAAAATAACTTATCTGCCCTCACCCTTTCAAAAGTAAATGTTTTAAATCATTTAAAGTTAATACTAATGTTCCAAGGCGATTCTGAAAGAAGGTTTCACAAGGGTTAACTTAGACAGATGGTTAATGTGGCTAAGATAAAAATACTAGCTAGTAAGAAATTATTGAATTTTGTAGAATTAATATTTAGTTTGTATGATATATATTACGAATCTTTTCATATAGCACACAACCGCCAGATACCACACGCTGTCACGCCATGGGCTTCGATTAACCATTCGCAGCGACTCAACGATCATCCATGCATGCCCGCCACCGCATCGAAACGCTCTCAGACTCCACTCCCTTTTAATCCTGTCCTTTTTTCACTAAATGAAAAAAGCCTGCAGCATATAACGGAGTCGCAGTTGCTTACAACCCAATGCAGCAGCGGTAAACTGCTTCGCGTTCTGCGTATTGATAAAGATACAGATTTATCAGGCTCACTTACAGGCGGCGAAGCAGAGCCTCGATAGTGGTGACGCAAAACTTTGCTAACATGGATATGGCCGAGGACGTCCATTTTTAAAAAGAAGGGGAGTAGTTAACAATGCAATGGTGATCTAAGCTAGGAGCACGACGACGGACGGCACACGAAGTCTTACGACAGCCGGTCGACGGCTGTGATCTGTGCGAGTTAGGGTTACGATTAAGCTATTGTGTTGGTATGTTAAGTAGTTCTAAGCTGACAGCCGAAGAATAAAGGCACCTCCTCTAGATCGAGGGTATTAATTTATCAATCACCGCTTTATTAATAGCTGAAGCCACGACCCGGCTACCAGCTTATTAATAGGAGTTTCAGCAGCATCATCGTCACTGATTGTGGCCACCACCTGGTCTCGATCGGTGCTCTGCATCGTTACGTAACTGCAGAGGCACCTAGTGAGTGACGGACCGTTGTGGGCAGCAACTTGCCGCAACAGTGCTTCAGGACCAACACACCCGTGAGCGGCACGTGCAACGACGCCACCCCCTGCAAGAGCTGTGCAGGTGGAGAATATTGTGGGCAAACAAGCTGCCACTATATCTTAAAACCTTATCTTATATATAATTGATTGGAAACGGCATAAAATTCGTGTTTTTAATGTCGAGATTGGTTGGGACTGTCCACAGGCATTATTTTTTACTAAAATCTACGAAATTTCATAAGTGTCGGATGACTAAATTTCATAGCTGCCATTCAGCTAATTGATCGAAAACGGCATACAATTCGTGTTTTTAAGCTCGAGATTAGTTAGGACTGTCCACAGGCATTATTTTTGACCAAAATCTACGAAATTTCATAAGTGTCGGCCGACTATATAGGAAATATCATAAGTGTCGGCTGACTTCATTTCATAGCTAATATATATATAATTGATTGGAAACGGCATAAAATTCGTGTTTTTAATGTCGAGATTGGTTGGGACTGTCCACAGGCATTATTTTTTACCAAAATCTACGAAATTTCATAAGTGTCGGATGACTAAATTTCATAGCTGCCATTCAGCTAATTGATCGAAAACGGCATACAATTCGTGTTTTTAAGCTCGAGATTAGTTAGGACTGTCCACAGGCATTATTTTTGACCAAAATCTACGAAATTTCATAAGTGTCGGCCGACTATATACGAAATATCATAAGTGTCGGCTGACTTCATTTCATAGCTAATATATATATAATTGATTGGAAACGGCATAAAATTCGTGTTTTTAATGTCGAGATTGGTTGGGACTGTCCACAGGCATTATTTTTTACCAAAATCTACGAAATTTCATAAGTGTCGGATGACTAAATTTCATAGCTGCCATTTAGCTAATTGATCGAAAACGGCATACAATTCGTGTTTTTAAGCTCGAGATTAGTTAGGACTGTCCACAGGCATTATTTTTGACCAAAATCTACGAAATTTCATAAGTGTCGGCCGACTATATAGGAAATATCATAAGTGTCGGCTGACTTCATTTCATAGCTAATATATATATAATTGATTGGAAATGGCATAAAATTCGTGTTTTTAATCTCGAGATTGGTTCGGACAGTCCACAGGCATTATTTTTTACTAAAATCTACGAAATTTCATAAGTGTCGGATGACTAAATTTCATAGCTGCCATTTAGCTAATTGATCGAAAACGGCATACAATTCGTGTTTTTAAGCTCGAGATTGGTTAGGACTGTCCACAGGCATTATTTTTGAGCAAAATCTACGAAATTTCATAAGTGTCGGCCGACTATATACGAAATATCATAGGTGTCGGCTGACTTCATTTCATAGCTAATATATATATAATTGATTGGATATGGCATAAAATTCGTGTTTTTAATCTCGAGATTGGTTCGGACTGTCCACAGGCATTATTTTTTACTAAAATCTACGAAATTTCATAAGTGTCGGATGACTAAATTTCATAGCTGCCATTCAGCTAATTGATCGAAAACGGCATACAATTCGTGTTTTTAAGCTCGAGATTAGTTAGGACTGTCCACAGGCATTATTTTTGACCAAAATCTACGAAATTTCATAAGTGTCGGCCGACTATATAGGAAATATCATAAGTGTCGGCTGACTTCATTTCATAGCTAATATATATATAATTGATTGGAAATGGCATAAAATTCGTGTTTTTAATCTCGAGATTGGTTCGGACAGTCCACAGGCATTATTTTTTACTAAAATCTACGAAATTTCATAAGTGTCGGATGACTAAATTTCATAGCTGCCATTTAGCTAATTGATCGAAAACGGCATACAATTCGTGTTTTTAAGCTCGAGATTGGTTAGGACTGTCCACAGGCATTATTTTTGACCAAAATCTACGAAATTTCATAAGTGTCGGCCGACTATATACGAAATATCATAGGTGTCGGCTGACTTCATTTCATAGCTAATATATATATAATTGATTGGATATGGCATAAAATTCGTGTTTTTAATCTCGAGATTGGTTCGGACTGTCCACAGGCATTATTTTTTACTAAAATCTACGAAATTTCATAAGTGTCGGATGACTAAATTTCATAGCTGCCATTCAGCTAATTGATCGAAAACGGCATACAATTCGTGTTTTTAAGCTCGAGATTAGTTAGGACTGTCCACAGGCATTATTTTTGAGCAAAATCTACGAAATTTCATAAGTGTCGGCCGACTATATAGGAAATATCATAAGTGTCGGCTGACTTCATTTCATAGCTAATATATATATAATTGATTGGAAATGGCATAAAATTCGTGTTTTTAATCTCGAGATTGGTTCGGACAGTCCACAGGCATTATTTTTTACTAAAATCTACGAAATTTCATAAGTGTCGGATGACTAAATTTCATAGCTGCCATTTAGCTAATTGATCGAAAACGGCATACAATTCGTGTTTTTAAGCTCGAGATTGGTTAGGACTGTCCACAGGCATTATTTTTGAGCAAAATCTACGAAATTTCATAAGTGTCGGCCGACTATATACGAAATATCATAGGTGTCGGCTGACTTCATTTCATAGCTAATATATATATAATTGATTGGATATGGCATAAAATTCGTGTTTTTAATCTCGAGATTGGTTCGGACTGTCCACAGGCATTATTTTTTACTAAAATCTACGAAATTTCATAAGTGTCGGATGACTAAATTTCATAGCTGCCATTCAGCTAATTGATCGAAAACGGCATACAATTCGTGTTTTTAAGCTCGAGATTAGTTAGGACTGTCCACAGGCATTATTTTTGACCAAAATCTACGAAATTTCATAAGTGTCGGCCGACTATATAGGAAATATCATAAGTGTCGGCTGACTTCATTTCATAGCTAATATATATATAATTGATTGGAAACGGCATAAAATTCGTGTTTTTAATGTCGAGATTGGTTGGGACTGTCCACAGGCATTATTTTTTACTAAAATCTACGAAATTTCATAAGTGTCGGATGACTAAATTTCATAGCTGCCATTCAGCTAATTGATCGAAAACGGCATACAATTCGTGTTTTTAAGCTCGAGATTGGTTAGGACTGTCCACAAACATTATTTTTGAGCAAAATCTACGAAATTTCATAAGTGTCGGCCGGCTATATAGGAAATATCATAAGTGTCGGCTGACTTCATTTCATAGCTAATATATATATAATTGATTGGAAACGGCATAAAATTCGTGTTTTTAATCTCGAGATTGGTTGGGACTGTCCACAGGCATTATTTTTTACTAAAATCTACGAAATTTCATAAGTGTCGGATGACTAAATTTCATAGCTGCCATTCAGCTAATTGATCGAAAACGGCATACAATTCGTGTTTTTAAGCTCGAGATTAGTTAGGACTGTCCACAGGCATTATTTTTGACCAAAATCTACGAAATTTCATAAGTGTCGGCCGACTATATACGAAATATCATAAGTGTCGGCTGACTTCATTTCATAGCTAATATATATATAATTGATTGGAAACGGCATAAAATTCGTGTTTTTAATCTCGAGATTGGTTGGGACTGTCCACAGGCATTATTTTTTACCAAAATCTACGAAATTTCATAAGTGTCGGATGACTAAATTTCATAGCTGCCATTTAGCTAATTGATCGAAAACGGCATACAATTCGTGTTTTTAAGCTCGAGATTAGTTAGGACTGTCCACAGGCATTATTTTTGACCAAAATCTACGAAATTTCATAAGTGTCGGCCGACTATATACGAAATATCATAAGTGTCGGCTGACTTCATTTCATAGCTAATATATATATAATTGATTGGAAACGGCATAAAATTCGTGTTTTTAATGTCGAGATTGGTTGGGACTGTCCACAGGCATTATTTTTTACTAAAATCTACGAAATTTCATAAGTGTCGGATGACTAAATTTCATAGCTGCCATTCAGCTAATTGATCGAAAACGGCATACAATTCGTGTTTTTAAGCTCGAGATTAGTTAGGACTGTCCACAGGCATTATTTTTGACCAAAATCTACGAAATTTCATAAGTGTCGGCCGACTATATACGAAATATCATAAGTGTCGGCTGACTTCATTTCATAGCTAATATATATATAATTGATTGGAAACGGCATAAAATTCGTGTTTTTAATGTCGAGATTGGTTGGGACTGTCCACAGGCATTATTTTTTACCAAAATCTACGAAATTTCATAAGTGTCGGATGACTAAATTTCATAGCTGCCATTTAGCTAATTGATCGAAAACGGCATACAATTCGTGTTTTTAAGCTCGAGATTAGTTAGGACTGTCCACAGGCATTATTTTTGACCAAAATCTACGAAATTTCATTAGTGTCGGCCGACTATATAGGAAATATCATAAGTGTCGGCTGACTTCATTTCATAGCTAATATATATATAATTGATTGGAAATGGCATAAAATTCGTGTTTTTAATCTCGAGATTGGTTCGGACAGTCCACAGGCATTATTTTTTACTAAAATCTACGAAATTTCATAAGTGTCGGATGACTAAATTTCATAGCTGCCATTTAGCTAATTGATCGAAAACGGCATACAATTCGTGTTTTTAAGCTCGAGATTGGTTAGGACTGTCCACAGGCATTATTTTTGAGCAAAATCTACGAAATTTCATAAGTGTCGGCCGACTATATACGAAATATCATAGGTGTCGGCTGACTTCATTTCATAGCTAATATATATATAATTGATTGGATATGGCATAAAATTCGTGTTTTTAATCTCGAGATTGGTTCGGACTGTCCACAGGCATTATTTTTTACTAAAATCTACGAAATTTCATAAGTGTCGGATGACTAAATTTCATAGCTGCCATTCAGCTAATTGATCGAAAACGGCATACAATTCGTGTTTTTAAGCTCGAGATTAGTTAGGACTGTCCACAGGCATTATTTTTTACCAAAATCTACGAAATTTCATAAGTGTCGGCCGGCTATATAGGAAATATCATAAGTGTCGGCTGACTTCATTTCATAGCTAATATATATATAATTGATTGGAAACGGCATAAAATTCGTGTTTTTAATGTCGAGATTGGTTGGGACTGTCCACAGGCATTATTTTTTACTAAAATCTACGAAATTTCATAAGTGTCGGATGACTAAATTTCATAGCTGCCATTCAGCTAATTGATCGAAAACGGCATACAATTCGTGTTTTTAAGCTCGAGATTGGTTCGGACTGTCCACAGGCATTATTTTTGAGCAAAATCTACGAAATTTCATAAGTGTCGGCCGACTATATAGGAAATATCATAAGTGTCGGCTGACTTTATTTCATAGCTAATATATATATAATTGATTGGAAACGGCATAAAATTCGTGTTTTTAATCTCGAGATTGGTTGGGACTGTCCACAGGCATTATTTTTTACCAAAATCTACGAAATTTCATAAGTGTCGGATGACTAAATTTCATAGCTGCCATTCAGCTAATTGATCGAAAACGGCATACAATTCGTGTTTTTAAGCTCGAGATTAGTTAGGACTGTCCACAGGCATTATTTTTGACCAAAATCTACGAAATTTTATAAGTGTCGGCCGACTATATAGGAAATATCATAAGTGTCGGCTGACTTCATTTCATAGCTAATATATATATAATTGATTGGAAACGGCATAAAATTCGTGTTTTTAATGTCGAGATTGGTTGGGACTGTCCACAGGCATTATTTTTTACTAAAATCTACGAAATTTCATAAGTGTCGGATGACTAAATTTCATAGCTGCCATTCAGCTAATTGATCGAAAACGGCATACAATTCGTGTTTTTAAGCTCGAGATTGGTTAGGACTGTCCACAGGCATTATTTTTGAGCAAAATCTACGAAATTTCATAAGTGTCGGCCGACTATATAGGAAATATCATAAGTGTCGGCTGACTTCATTTCATAGCTAATATATATATAATTGATTGGAAACGGCATAAAATTCGTGTTTTTAATGTCGAGATCGGTTGGGACTGTCCACAGGCATTATTTTTGACCAAAATCTACGAAATTTCATAAGTGTCGGCCGACTATATAGGAAATATCATAAGTGTCGGCTGACTTCATTTCATAGCTAATATATATATAATTGATTGGAAACGGCATAAAATTCGTGTTTTTAATCTCGAGATTGGTTGGGACTGTCCACAGGCATTATTTTTTACCAAAATCTACGAAATTTCATAAGTGTCGGATGACTAAATTTCATAGCTGCCATTCAGCTAATTGATCGAAAACGGCATACAATTCGTGTTTTTAAGCTCGAGATTAGTTAGGACTGTCCACAGGCATTATTTTTGACCAAAATCTACGAAATTTCATAAGTGTCGGCCGACTATATAGGAAATATCATAAGTGTCGGCTGACTTCATTTCATAGCTAATATATATATAATTGATTGGAAACGGCATAAAATTCGTGTTTTTAATGTCGAGATTGGTTGGGACTGTCCACAGGCATTATTTGTTACTAAAATCTACGAAATTTCATAAGTGTCGGATGACTAAATTTCATAGCTGCCATTTAGCTAATTGATCGAAAACGGCATACAATTCGTGTTTTTAAGCTCGAGATTAGTTAGGACTGTCCACAGGCATTATTTTTGAGCAAAATCTACGAAATTTCATAAGTGTCGGCCGACTATATACGAAATATCATAGGTGTCGGCTGACTTCATTTCATAGCTAATATATATATAATTGATTGGAAACGGCATAAAATTCGTGTTTTTAATGTCGAGATTGGTTGGGACTGTCCACAGGCATTATTTTTGAGCAAAATCTACGAAATTTCATAAGTGTCGGCCGACTATATACGAAATATCATAGGTGTCGGCTGACTTCATTTCATAGCTAATATATATATAATTGATTGGAAACGGCATAAAATTCGTGTTTTTAATCTCGAGATTGGTTCGGACTGTCCACAGGCATTATTTTTTACTAAAATCTACGAAATTTCATAAGTGTCGGATGACTAAACTTCATAGCTGCCATTCAGCTAATTGATCGAAAACGGCATACAATTCGTGTTTTTAAGCTCGAGATTAGTTAGGACTGTCCACAGGCATTATTTTTGACCAAAATCTACGAAATTTCATAAGTGTCGGCCGACTATATACGAAATATCATAGGTGTCGGCTGACTTCATTTCATAGCTAATATATATAAAATTGATTGGAAACGGCATAAAATTCATGTTTTTAATCTCGAGATTGGTTGGGACTGTCCACAGGCATTATTTTTGAGCAAAATCTACGAAATTTCATAAGTGTCGGCCCACTATATACGAAATATCATAGGTGTCGGCTGACTTCATTTCATAGCTAATATATATATAATTGATTGGATATGGCATACAATTCGTGTTTTTAATCTCGAGATTGGTTGGGACTGTCCACAGGCATTATTTTTTACCAAAATCTACGAAATTTCATAAGTGTCGGCCGACTATATACGAAATATCATAGGTGTCGGCTGACTTCATTTCATAGCTAATATATATATAATTGATTGGAAACGGCATAAAATTCGTGTTTTTAATGTCGAGATTGGTTGGGACTGTCCACAGGCATTATTTTTTACTTAAATCTACGAAATTTCATAAGTGTCGGATGACTAAATTTCATAGCTGCCATTCAGCTAATTGATCGAAAACGGCATACAATTCGTGTTTTTAAGCTCGAGATTAGTTAGGACTGTCCACAGGCATTATTTTTGACCAAAATCTACGAAATTTCATAAGTGTCGGCCGACTATATAGGAAATATCATAAGTGTCGGCTGACTTCATTTCATAGCTAATATATATATAATTGATTGGAAACGGCATAAAATTCGTGTTTTTAATGTCGAGATTGGTTGGGACTGTCCACAGGCATTATTTTTTACCAAAATCTACGAAATTTCATAAGTGTCGGATGACTAAATTTCATAGCTGCCATTCAGCTAATTGATCGAAAACGGCATACAATTCGTGTTTTTAAGCTCGAGATTAGTTAGGACTGTCCACAGGCATTATTTTTGAGCAAAATCTACGAAATTTCATAAGTGTCGGCCGACTATATACGAAATATCATAGGTGTCGGCTGACTTCATTTCATAGCTAATATATATATAATTGATTGGAAACGGCATAAAATTCGTGTTCTTAATCTCGAGATTGGTTGGGACTGTCCACAGGCATTATTTTTTACCAAAATCTACGAAATTTCATAAGTGTCGGCCGACTATATAGGAAATATCATAAGTGTCGGCTGACTTCATTTCATAGCTAATATATATATAATTGATTGGAAACGGCATAAAATTCGTGTTTTTAATGTCGAGATTGGTTGGGACTGTCCACAGGCATTATTTTTTACTAAAATCTACGAAATTTCATAAGTGTCGGATGACTAAATTTCATAGCTGCCATTCAGCTAATTGATCGAAAACGGCATACAATTCGTGTTTTTAAGCTCGAGATTAGTTAGGACTGTCCACAGGCATTATTTTTGACCAAAATCTACGAAATTTCATAAGTGTCGGCCGACTATATAGGAAATATCATAAGTGTCGGCTGACTTCATTTCATAGCTAATATATATATAATTGATTGGAAACGGCATAAAATTCGTGTTTTTAATGTCGAGATTGGTTGGGACTGTCCACAGGCATTATTTTTTACTAAAATCTACGAAATTTCATAAGTGTCGGATGACTAAATTTCATAGCTGCCATTTAGCTAATTGATTGAAAACGACATACAATTCGTGTTTTTAAGCTCGAGATTAGTTAGGACTGTCCACAGGCATTATTTTTGAGCAAAATCTACGAAATTTCATAAGTGTCGGCCGACTATATACGAAATATCATAGGTGTCGGCTGACTTCATTTCATAGCTAATATATATATAATTGATTGGAAACGGCATAAAATTCGTGTTTTTAATGTCGAGATTGGTTGGGACTGTCCACAGGCATTATTTTTGAGCAAAATCTACGAAATTTCATAAGTGTCGGCCGACTATATACGAAATATCATAGGTGTCGGCTGACTTCATTTCATAGCTAATATATATATAATTGATTGGAAACGGCATAAAATTCGTGTTTTTAATCTCGAGATTGGTTCGGACTGTCCACAGGCATTATTTTTTACTAAAATCTACGAAATTTCATAAGTGTCGGATGACTAAATTTCATAGCTGCCATTCAGCTAATTGATCGAAAACGGCATACAATTCGTGTTTTTAAGCTCGAGATTAGTTAGGACTGTCCACAGGCATTATTTTTGAGCAAAATCTACGAAATTTCATAAGTGTCGGCCGACTATATACGAAATATCATAGGTGTCGGCTGACTTCATTTCATAGCTAATATATATATAATTGATTGGAAACGGCATAAAATTCGTGTTTTTAATGTCGAGATTGGTTGGGACTGTCCACAGGCATTATTTTTGAGCAAAATCTACGAAATTTCATAAGTGTCGGCCGACTATATACGAAATATCATAGGTGTCGGCTGACTTCATTTCATAGCTAATATATATATAATTGATGGGAAACGGCATAAAATTCGTGTTTTTAATCTCGAGATTGGTTCGGACTGTCCACAGGCATTATTTTTTACTAAAATCTACGAAATTTCATAAGTGTCGGATGACTAAACTTCATAGCTGCCATTCAGCTAATTGATCGAAAACGGCATACAATTCGTGTTTTTAAGCTCGAGATTAGTTAGGACTGTCCACAGGCATTATTTTTGACCAAAATCTACGAAATTTCATAAGTGTCGGCCGACTATATACGAAATATCATAGGTGTCGGCTGACTTCATTTCATAGCTAATATATATAAAATTGATTGGAAACGGCATAAAATTCGTGTTTTTAATCTCGAGATTGGTTGGGACTGTCCACAGGCATTATTTTTTACCAAAATCTACGAAATTTCATAAGTGTCGGCCGACTATATACGAAATATCATAGGTGTCGGCTGACTTCATTTCATAGCTAATATATATAAAATTGATTGGAAACGGCATAAAATTCGTGTTTTTAATGTCGAGATTGGTTGGGACTGTCCACAGGCATTATTTTTTACTAAAATCTACGAAATTTCATAAGTGTCGGATGACTAAATTTCATAGCTGCCATTCAGCTAATTGATCGAAAACGGCATACAATTCGTGTTTTTAAGCTCGAGATTGGTTAGGACTGTCCACAAACATTATTTTTGAGCAAAATCTACGAAATTTCATAAGTGTCGGCCGGCTATATAGGAAATATCATAAGTGTCGGCTGACTTCATTTCATAGCTAATATATATATAATTGATTGGAAACGGCATAAAATTCGTGTTTTTAATGTCGAGATTGGTTGGGACTGTCCACAGGCATTATTTTTTACTAAAATCTACGAAATTTCATAAGTGTCGGATGACTAAATTTCATAGCTGCCATTCAGCTAATTGATCGAAAACGGCATACAATTCGTGTTTTTAAGCTCGAGATTAGTTAGGACTGTCCACAGGCATTATTTTGAGCAAAATCTACGAAATTTCATAAGTGTCGGCCGACTATATACGAAATATCATAGGTGTCGGCTGACTTCATTTCATAGCTAATATATATATAATTGATTGGAAACGGCATAAAATTCGTGTTTTTAATCTCGAGATTGGTTCGGACTGTCCACAGGCATTATTTTTTACTAAAATCTACGAAATTTCATAAGTGTCGGATGACTAAATTTCATAGCTGCCATTCAGCTAATTGATCGAAAACGGCATACAATTCGTGTTTTTAAGCTCGAGATTAGTTAGGACTCTCCACAGGCATTATTTTTGAGCAAAATCTACGAAATTTCATAAGTGTCGGCCGACTATATACGAAATATCATAGGTGTCGGCTGACTTCATTTCATAGCTAATATATATATAATTGATTGGAAACGGCATAAAATTCGTGTTTTTAATGTCGAGATTGGTTGGGACTGTCCACAGGCATTATTTTTGAGCAAAATCTACGAAATTTCATAAGTGTCGGCCGACTATATACGAAATATCATAGGTGTCGGCTGACTTCATTTCATAGCTAATATATATATAATTGATTGGAAACGGCATAAAATTCGTGTTTTTAATCTCGAGATTGGTTCGGACTGTCCACAGGCATTATTTTTTACTAAAATCTACGAAATTTCATAAGTGTCGGATGACTAAACTTCATAGCTGCCATATAAAATTCCCCCCCCCCCCCCCCCCCCCCCCCCCCCACACACGGGGGGGGGGGGGGGGGGGGGGGGGGGGGGGGGGGGGGGGGGGGGGGGGGGGGGGGGGGGGGGGGGGGGGTCTTATTATTGATTTCGTGGTGGGGGGGGGGGGGGGGGGGGGGGGGGGGGGGGGGGGGGGGGGGGGGGGGGGGGGGGGGGGGGGGGGAGATGATGATGATGATGGAG